>PVKP010002278.1:0-126626 GCA_004027715.1 Plecturocebus donacophilus
TAGCTATACTCTTTTGATTATTTATGTGGAAGTAATATATAAATAATGCATCCCTTTGCATCTCCATGGTTAGTAATAGTATGTTGTTAGCTTGAACTTAACCATGGTGACCATATTGTAACCATGGAATGGGTAAGTGCTTCAAATCTGGGTGCTGTTTTTTAAAAATTTCCCCTGTAGAGTTTGTTGTTAAACATTTACCAGCACATAACTGACTGATTCATTTTCAATGTTTTTTACAATAATTAGCTTTCTACAGGAGTAAAAATATTTAGCTGCTGGCTACAGATAAAGTCAAATCTTCTGGTCTGAATTAGTTAATTCCAAAACATTCTCAAATCCTCTAACACCAAAGTTATAAACATTTTTGACAAAACAAAGTAAAGAAGTTTATAATTTTTACTGTTCAATAAGCCTTTTCCCTATTGTTAACAACTTAAGTCTTCCCCCAAAATATTGTCTCATGAGCAAAATAGAAAAACATATTTTTTGCGTGTTTCCCCCCTATTTTCAGTAGTTCCTTCAAATTAGGTTTGCTATGAGTATCACAGATCCACTTACTTGAGATTATGTTTTCTTTAGATAGGAGCTGTTCAGCACAGAAACATGGGAAGTCAACACATTTCAGAACCATCCACAGCTAGCTTTGAATTTTGGCCATGTCCCTAACAAGCTGAGTTAACCATCGATGAGTACATTTGACTCTCAAACACTCAGATTACTCCATTTTAAACTAGAGCTGGTATAACCTACATGGCAGTGTATGCATAAAGATTTCATGAGAGGATGTTTTTAAAAGTGAAAGCACAAGAGGGCATGGCCTACAAAGGATGTTAAGGACCTGTGGATCCCTTTCACTATTCTTTTCTTTATCTTCTCCACTAAGACACAGAGTGTTTTCAGGGCTAGGATTATCCCAAGGGCAGGAAAATCATAAATTTCCCCAAACCAACCCACTGGAAAAGGACATATGAATTTCAAAGTTTTGTTTGTCCACTCATGAGCTAAAAGTTACCTTTGATTTCATGAAGCCCCAGAGATAGCTGGAAGAAATGTTTTGAGAGAAGATTCTCTGAGGTATTCTTCTTATAGTTAAAACAGACTTTTGAATGTGACATAGTTTTTCCATAGTAGCTAGGGGCCTGGAACAAGGAGAAAAGAAGGGAAAAGTGAGTTCAATTTTCTATGACCTACTCTTTCAGAATTAGCAGATTTTAAGTATTTTGAACATCTTCCTTTAAAGGATAATATCAGTAAGGCACAGTGATATTTTTTACTACTATCATGATCTTACCTCAGCTTTAAATTAGTGAGGTGGGATCCATCCTCAGAGATACTGGGAAAGCAAAAGATTCATTCTCATTAAACTGAGAATGTGAATATTTCTCTTCTTCTCTTTTCTCTTTACTTCACTGAAGCATATGCTGTCTTCTTTACAGGGAACAAGAAAGGAAAGGAGGTCACACTGAATCAGCTAAGAGTTTTCCATGAGATTCTCATAACCTTTGGGGTTTACAAGCAGATATAATATTTGTTCTCTCAAATTATTCAAATCAGTCATTGTTTGGAAGAGTGGATGATGTAAACAGCCTGATAATGTTGTCTACAGAAGGGAAAGGAAAAAAAGAAAAGAAGTAAGGGAGGTTGAAAAATTGATAAGAAATACAGAAAAACAGAGAGAAGGGGACAAAAAGGATAAAGAAAATAAGAACATAGTTAATAGCCAGTGCTTTATACTTTTTAGATGATAAACTGATTATGCATTATCTAAAATTTACTTATACAGTACCCCAGAGTTATGAGACAGAGAAAAAGAGAGACAGACAGTGAGAAGCAGGGAGAGCAAAAGTGAAGTGCCTCAATACCCATCCAGTCATCCAAGTCAGAACTTTGGGAGTCATGAAAAACCGCATTTTCTCTCTTCTCTTTCTTTTCAGCTGCTAATAATAAATCACTAAGACTTCATTGTGTTTCCCAAATACTCAAATCTACCCTTCAGCATACACACAACTGCTAACTCTCATCATTGTTTTATTTTAGGCAGACATCACATTTGCCTGTTTCACTGAAACATATTCCTTACAAGAAGTCTCTTCCTTCTTAAAAACTCTCTCATTCACTACCTGAGTGATCCTATCTCAGTGTAACTCTGATCATAGCTCTCCTACTAAAAATCTTTTCCCTAAAGAACTATTTCAAACTTGTTATCATGGTATATAAAGCTGCTTTTGATCTGGACTTCTGCTTCCACTGTTGCCTTCTTCCCTCTCTCCTAAGATATGTTGTTGAATGAATAAATCAATGTATATTTTCATCTTAATATATCAACCTATTTTAAGTTTCTAAACTCTTCAATATTCTCTCATACTTCCAAGAATTTGAAACCACTGTTTTCTCTGCTTGGAAGATGCTTTCTTATTCCCTTCCTTATCTGTTTACTCTTTTCATTTGTATAGGCAGCTGAAGAATTACATTTCCATCATTCCTTTGTTAGCCAACCGTAAATTATGCATTTACTTGCTTGTCTGCATTACTCCACCATCTGCTATTTTAACACAGAAAGTTTCTTATGTGTGACTTTTTAACTTTTAACAAAAAAGTATATGCCTAGCAAATAATATATTTAAATTATTTAAAGTATTCAAAGTAACATGTTTAAAGTGAATATATAAATAAAATAAAAGATAATGTTATCATTGGTATTTCAATTTACTTTTCTACATCATCCCTTATTCCTACTCAATCTATCTGCACTTAACAAATGTTTAGATTTGTATTCAAAATAAAAAATACAAGTAACAATAGATCTTTCTATCTTATGAATATTCTATATATTGATATAAGTACAAATAATCTCAGTTTCTTGAAATAGGGAAACAATTAAAGCAAAATACAATGCAATATAAGGAAGAAAATACAGAAGAGCATGGACAATAACTATTACTTAAACTAGCAACAGCTAAAGTTTTCAGATTTGATCATTGTCTTTTAGAAAGATCCAACACAAGGGAGAATAGCCATTATAAAGACCCAAAGTAGGAAAGATCTAGGAACTGAACTGAACTGAACCCGAGAAATTTGCCAAAAACTAAAAGGCTAGTTTGGCTGAAATCTATTGAGTTTCTCACTGATATTTAAATGCATTTATCTGATAATAAAACTCAGGAAAAATCATAACCCTACAATCAAATGCTTTATAAAGAAAACTAGATGTCAATATGTCAATTCTCCCCAAATAATGTCTTTTTTTTTTTTTGCCTTTTCTCTCAAACTCCAAAATATTTAAAAACATTTAAATTTGGAATATATAGGATTTCATTAATTCTGAACCATTATAATTTTCATTTATTTGCTGTATACAGGTAAGTGAATGAACCTACAGGTGAGCAATCTTGTATGCTCAGTTATAAACAGATTCTGATACCGGGTCTTCAGAATCATAATGGATGTGGTGAAGTAAAGTATAGTTGGTGAGTGAAAACTGATTCTTTCATGACAGAAACATTCTTGCAAGACCCAAAATTATATTCACACTAGCTTAACCAAAAAAAAAATATTGTATACAGAGGGATTACATAAAAAGCAATAGTAGAAAATGTATAGTCTGTATTCAGAATGAAGGGAATCAAGAAAATAGTAGGTTACAAACTGGGGTTATTCTCGCCATTTCTCTGTGGCCATGTGGTCTCTCATTTCTGTACCTCTGAAGTCTGTGTCATTCTGTTTGCAGACCAGCTTTCTCTATATCTGTTTGAACAAAGGCTGATCTATGTGATCCACCAGTTCCAGCATTCGCTGTGGCCTAACTAGTGTTGTTTTTTGTTTGTTTGTTTTAACTTTTAAGTTCGGGGTAAAAGTGAAGGTTTGTTACAAAGGTAAACTTGTGTCATGAGGCTTTATGTCCTCATTTCATAAGAAAATCTGACTGTTCCATTTTGTGTTAGGTTGGACTTAAGAGATATTGCAAATAAGTATATGTATATCCTATGCAAAATTTGGGATATACTTATAGTAAAAAAAATACATTTCTTACCTAAAATTCAGATTTAACTGTCCTGTATTGTTTCTGACCATGCTAAGTTTGATGTTCACTACTGGTCCAATCACTTGCTATAGGTGTGGGTGGGAAAACGGCAAATGGAGCAAAGGAAGATGTTATACTTCACTAGGTAATTAACTGGGTGATCAGTGTTTCTCAGGAAGAGTGATATGAGCTTAATATGTACATAGAGTAATCTATAAACAAGAGGGAATAATTTGGTTCTCATGGAAGATAAGAGGCCAGAATGTATTGCCATTCATATAACAGGTAAAAGTTTAGCCAGTTGACTTAGAGATAACTAAAATAATTTCAGCAAAGTGAAGTTTTTAAATGACCTATATATTTTATATATATACTTTACTAGATGGACACCTATATACTTTACTAGATGGACTGAAAAGAGAAAATGTCATCAACATGATTGATTTAAATTTTATTTCAAAAACACAACCTGTCTACTTACTAGCATTTTAAAAGTACATATTTATTATTTTAACTTAGGTAAACATTATAAGAAATGATATTGTTATTACTGCTTTGTAGTTAAAGATGTTAAAACTCAAAGAGGGTAATTATCTATCTAAGTTAACACAGCTAGAAAGCAACAGAAGCAGGATTTAAACTCAAGGCTACCTGAAACCAAAATGTCATTGCTTTATAATCCTAACATCAGCATTATTCCAAGCTGCTACTAACAATTGCTGTAGCTCCTCTGTTGGAATCTTAAATTACCAGCCTCAATTTGTGTGATGAAAGACCTAGGGACCACTTTCATATGAAGCACAAGCAAGAGTGCTTGGCTCTTACCCAGTATTTTCCCCAGAATAGCTTTCCTTATCCCAATCTGTTTCCTAATCCTAAATGAGTGTAGCACTGGTTGAGGTACCTTCCACACTGTTGAGAATAACAGATGACGTCTAACCTATGCATATTCATGAGTAGAATTATAGTTATGCATGAATGCTAATGTAGATTAGTGCCTAATAATCAACATCTATTTCTTCTTTTCCTGTTGTTTAAAATAAAGGGCAGGCATGGAAGGGTGTTAGTTAGTTCAGTCACTAATCAAAGGTAATCACATCATTGCAATTCCAAATGTTTATGTAGGCTTCTGTGAGGCAAGCATAAAATGAACATTTAATGTACTGGTTTAAGGCAGGCCCTATGAAATGTGTAACAAAAATGATGGTAGAATCTCTTTGCAAAATTAAAGCACCAGAGATACTCCATCTGGAAAGCATAGACAAATTTAATTCAGTGCTTGGCAAGATGTTTTACAGTTAGTGAGGGCTAAATACATTTCAAATGGATAAATACTTTAATGAATTAATTTTTGTGAGTAAAAAGTAAATCTCTCCAAAATTAAAATATTTGAATGGGATGGAGGCCAGTTTACAATCTTTTCCATTAAAACCTATATTGTCACCAGTAGTTCATTTTTTTATACATTAGGTACTCAAACTACACTATCAATGGAGAAATGATAAACCAAATTAGACCCTCAATTGTGGCATAAAATGAAATTAGTGTTGAAACTAAGACTAGTTATAACTTTTCAACAATCATTTTTAGCACCTCTCTATATGCTAGGCATTTTTCTAGGTGTTGATGATACAAAGAGTGAACAAATACAATGCCAGTTCTTGTCCATATGAAGCTTAGGTTTAGTGTGAGGAGACAAACCTTAACAGAAAAATCGAATGAAGACATATTTAACATAAAACTAAGATATTAAAAAATGAAGGAAAGTTATGTGGTGCTATGAAAGTACAAATTTGAAAGGTTTTAGTTGATCAGAAGTTTTGAAGATGCCCCCAGACCACAACTCTGGGAACTTGAAGTGTGATCTGTCGGGGAAATAGTTCATTAAGTAAAAGGAGTAGAGACTTTTTCAGCATCACTTGCCCAAGGAATTGAAAAATAAGTTTAGTGTACCTATAACAAAGGATGAGAGAATGAAAGAGGTGAGACTGTAAAAGTAGGCAAGGTGCAGATCATGCAAATTCTTATAGATGCTGTTATGCATGTTGAGTTTTATCCCAATAGCCAACAAAAGTTTTGAGAAAGTCAGTGTTAGATTATAAAAGTCAGATCAATGAGAAGAAACACAGTAAAGATTTGCATTTTTAAAAGATCCCTCTGGTTGCAAATGGTAAATGGACTGGGGCCATTAGAGTGAATATGGCTAGACTCTTTAGCAGTCTATTGGAATATCGCTCATGGGAAGGCACATTACCTAGGTCCAAAATCAAGATTGGGAGTATGTGAGTGTATGTGTAAGACGTAAAACTGAGGGAAATAGCAAACAATTTGATGTGAGAGGTAAGGGTGAGGGGAGTATCAAATGTGATTTTCAGAGTCTTTGGCTTATGGAACCAACATTTTTTACTTTATCTTTCCATAATATAAATTTTTTACTAAGAAATTCCAACTCCATGCATGATGTTTTTGACAAGAAATATAAACAAAAGTGATGTGTGTAACTCACTTTTGAAGTGGTTAAGAAGCACGCATACTTTCCTCATAGTCTCTTTGTCTATGTTCCATGTGAGAGCTAGAAGTTGTCTACGTTTGCTGTTTCCAAATTGTTAGCACTTCAACCCACATACTTCAACCCATTTCAAATGGTACTTTTTCCATCATGAGGGGTAATTGATACTGCAGATATTCAGAAAATGTAAGAGGAGACAGGCTCTCAAGAAGGATAGAAAGGGGAAGAATGAAGATAGGCTTTATTTTAACAGGAGATGATACTAAGGAAATACTGGGGTTTGAAGTAGCTAAATTGAAGTTTGTGATAGCAAGAAATAGAAGGACCTCTTATCTGATGACTTTTATTTTCTTCATGAAGCAGGTAAGACCATCTGCTGAGGGTAACAATTTGGGAAAGGCAAAAGTTTGAGAAGAGAGAATTCAAAAAAGTTATTTCAATGAGAAAAAATTAGGTTGACCAGTTTTACCGGGAGTGTTGAAGGTGTATTTGCTTTTGGTGTTCATAGAAATATAATGGTAATAAGGTGCAATGTTAAGCAGATTTCTCTATTAACACTTACATACAGACACAGAAAAATGGATAGTGGGTTCATAGACAAGGGATGAATTTTTAAAGAGATACAAGAGAGATTTTAAGTTATTAGAAAGATTCTTGCAAAAAAGATGAACTCTGGGTGTTAAACTGACTTAAACAACTTTCATTTTACCTTTGTACAAAACTGAAAGTTCAGTAACAAATTCCATTTATGTTGACAAGAATTGTGAAATCAAACCTTTGTACTCCTTCTTTTAGGCATAAGTTTCACTGATAGATAAATCTGTGGTTCTTGCATCTGCATGAATAACCTCTGATTTTGACTGGTGCCTCTCTGGAACTATGACTTATCACCTCCTTGTATTTTTTTCCCTTTCAATTTTTATTTTAAGTTCGAGGGTACATGTGCAGGTTTATTACATGGGTGAATTGTGTGTCACTGGAGTTTGGTGTACAAATTATTTTGTTGCCTCGGTAGTGAACATAGTACCTGACAGGTAGTTTTTTGATCTTCAATCTTGTCTGATGCCCCACCCTCAAGTAGGTCCCAGGGTCTCTTGTTTTTTTCTTTGTGTCTCTGTACTCACTGTTTAGCTCTCACTTACAAGTGAGAACACGTGGTGTTCGTTTTCCTGTTTCTGTGTTAATTTTCTTAGAATAAATGCCCTCCAGCTTCATCCATGTTGCTGTAAAGACACGATTTCATTCTTTTTTAATGGCTACATAGTATTCCATGGTGTATATGCACTGCATTTTCTTTATCCAGGACATCACTGATGGGCATCTAGATTGATTCTATGTTTTTTCTATTGTGAATAGTGCTTTAATGAATATATGAGTACATAGGTCCTTATGGTAGAATTATTTATATTCCTTTGGGTATATATCCAGTAATGGGATAGTTGGGTCAAATGGTAGTTCTGTTTTAAATTCTTTGAGAAATCTCCAAACCACTTTCCACAGTGGCTGAACTAATTTGCACTCCCACCAGCAGTGTATCAGCATTCCCTTTCTCCACAACCTCGCCAGCATCTGTTATTTTTTGACTTTTTAATAACAGTCATTCTGACTGGTGTGAGATGGTATCTCATTGTGCTTTTGATTTGCATTTTTCTAATGATTAGTGACATTGAGCACTTTTTTCTATCCTTGCTGAGCATGTGTATGTCATCTTTTGAGAAGCATTTGTTTATATCCTTTGTGCATTTTGTAATGGAGTTGTTTGTTTCCTGCTTGTTGATTATTTAATTTCCTTGTAGACTTTGGATATTAGAGCTCTGTTGAATGTATAGTTCACGAATATCTTCTCCCATTCTGTAGGTTGTCTGTTTACTCTGTTGATGGTTTGTTTTGCTATGGAGAAGCTCCTTTGTTTAATTAGATCACACTTAGGAATTTTTGTTTTTGTTGAAATAGCTTTTGGAGTTTTCATCATGTAATCTTTGCCTGGACCTATGTTCAGAACGGTATTTTCTAGGTTTTCTTCCAGGGATTTTGTAATTTTAGGTCTTACATTCAAGTCTTTCATTCATTGTAAGTTGATTTTTGTCTATGGTGAAAGGTAAGAGTCCAGTTTCAATCTTCTGCCTATGGCTAGCTGGTTATTCTGGCACCCTTTATTGAACAAGAATTCTTTTGCCATTACTTATTATTATTGACTTTGTTGAAGATCAAATGGTTATAAATGTGCAGCTTGATTTTTGCGTCCTCTAATCTGTTTTATTGGTCTATGTTTCTGTATTTGTACTAGTATCATGTGGTTTTTGTTACCATAGCCTTGTAGTATAGTTTGATGTCAAATAATGTGATGTCTCTGGATTTGTTCTTTTTGCTTAGGATTGCTTTGGCTATCCATCTCTTTTTTGGTTCCATATGAATTTTAGAATAGGTTTCTCTAACTGTGAAAGACTATACTGGTAGTTTGATAGAAACACCATTCAAACTGTAAATTGCTTTGGGCAGTATGGGCATTTTAAGAATATTGATTCTTTCTATAGAAGAATATGGAATGTTTTTTCCATTTGTTTGTGTCGTCTGTGATTTCTTTCACCTGTGCTTTGTAATTCTTGTTGTAAATATCTTTTACCTCCCTAGTTAGTTGAATTCCTATGGGTGTGTGTGTGTGTGTGTGTGTGTGTGTGTGTGGCTATTGTGAATGCAATTGCATTTTTTATTTGAGTCTTAGCTTGGACGTTATTGGTATGTAGAAATACTACTAATTTTTGTACATTGATTTAGTATCCTGAAATTTGCTGAAGTTTATCAGATCTAGGAGCCTTTGGGCAGAGACTATGGTGTTTTCTAGGTATAGAATCACATCTGCAAAGAGAGATAGTTTAACTGTCTCTTTCTATTTGGATGCCCTTTGTTTCTTTCTCTTGTTTGATTGCTGTGGGTAGGACTTCCAGAACAATGTTAAATAGGAATGGTGAGTGTGGGCATCCTTGTCTTGTTCTGATTCTCACGGGAAATATTTTCAGCTTTTGTTTGTTCAGTATGATGTTGGATGTGAGTTTTTCACAGATGGCTCTTATTTTGGCAATGTTTCTTCTATGCTTTGTTTCTTGAGGGTTTTTAGCATGAGAGAATGTTGAATTTTATTGAAATACTTTTCTGTATCTGTTGAGATAATTATGTGTTTTTTTTTAATTGTGTTTATATCATGAATCACATTTGTTGATCTGTGTATGTTAGACCAACCATGCATTCCAGGAATAAAGCTTACTTGATCATTGTATTAGTCTATTCTCATACTGCTAATAAAGACATACTTGAGACTGTATAATTTATAAAGAAAAAGAAGTTTAATGGACTCACAGTTCCACATGGCTGGGGAGGCCTCACAATCATGGCAGAAGGTGAAGGAGGAACAAAGGTATGTCTTACATAGTGGCAAGAAAGAGTGTGTGCAGGGGAACTGCCTTTTATAAAACTATATGATCTCATGAGACTTACTATCATGAGAACAGAATGGGAAAAACCTACTCCTATGAATCAATTACCTCCAATTGGGTCCCTCCCATGAGGTGTGGGGTTTATGGAAGCTACAATTTAAGATAAGATTTGGGTGGGGATACAGCCAAACCATATCAGTCAGGTGAATTAGCTTTTTGATGTTCTGCTCAATTTGATTTGCTAGTATTTTGTTGAGGGTTTTTGCATCAATGTTCATCAGGGATGTTGGTCAGGATTGCTTTATGGTTGAGTGTGTAGTTACTATTGAAGTATGTGCCATGTGCAGATGAGAAGAATGTATATTCTGTTCTTGTTGGGTGGAGTGTTCTACAGATGTCTGGTCCACTTGGCCATGTGTCAATTTCAGGTCTTGAATGTCTTTGTTAGTTTCTTGCCTCAAAAATCTGTCTAATGCATCTAAGGGGGTATTGATGTCTCCCACAATTATTATGTGATTATCTAAATTTATTTGTAAGTCTCTAAGAACTTGATTTATAAATCTGGCTGCTGTAGTGATGGGTGAATACAGACCTTCTTATTGAACTCTTTATCGTTATATAATGCCCTTCTTTGTCCTTTTTTGATTACCGTTGCTTTAATGTCTGTTTTGTCTCAAATAAGAATAGCAATCCTTGCTCTTTTTGTTTTCTATTTGCTTCATAGATCTTTCTTCACCCCTTTACTTTGAGCCCATGGCACATCATTGCATGTGAGATGGGTCCCTTAGAGACAGCCTACAACTGGATCTTGTGTCTTTATTTAACTTGCCACTCTGAACCTTTTATGTGAGGGCATTTATCCTGTTTACATTCAAAATTAATATTGATTTGTGTGAGGCTGGGAGTAATGGCTCATGCCTGTAATCCTAGCAGTTTAGGAACCAATGTAGGTGTATCATTTCAGGCCACGAGTTCAAGATCAGCCTGACCAATATGGCAAAACCCCACCTTTACCAAAAATAAAAATTTAGCCAGGCATGGTGGCACACGTTTATGATCCCAGCTACTTGGGAGGCTGAAGCATGAGAATCTTTTGAACCCAGGAGTCAGAGGTTACAGTGAGCCAAAATGGCTGCACTCCAGCCTGTATGACAGTGAGACCCTGTCTCAGTAGATGGATTTATATAAAGATAGAAAGACAGGTAGGTAGATACATAGAGAGATATGAATTTGATCCTGTCATTATATTGTTTGCCAGTTATTATGTAGACTTAATTGTGTAGTTGCTTTAAAGTGTCAATAATTTATATACTTAAGTGTGTTTTTGTGATATCCAATAGCTGTCTTTCACTTTCATGTTTTGCACTCTCTTAAGGTCCTCTTGTAAAGCAGATGTGGTGGTAACAAATTCCTTTAGCATTGGCTTGTCTAAAATGGATTTTATTTCTTCTTTGTTTATAAAGCTTAGTTTGGCTACATATAAAATTCTTGGAATTTCTTTATTTAAGAATGCTGAATATATGCCCCCAGTCTTTTGTGGCTTTTAGAGTTTGGCTGCTGAAAGCTCTGCTGTCAGTCTTATGGAGTTCCCTTTGTACATGACCTGCTCCTTATCTCTAGTTGCCTTTACTATATATATATACATTTTCACATTAACCTCAGAAAACCTGATGGCTATGATTTGGGCTTGTCATCGTTTCTACTGTCTCACAGGAGTTCTCTGCATTTCTTGAATTTGAATGTCAACCTCTCTAGTGATGTTGGGTGGACAATATCCTCAAGCATGTTTTCCATGTTGCTTCCTCTCTCTCCCTCTCTTTCACAGATGCCAATAAATCATTGGTATGGTCTCTTGACATAATTTTGTATTTCTGTGAGGTTTTGTTTATTTTAAAAAATTCTTTATCTATTATTGTTCTGAATTTATTTGAAAAATCAGTCTTCAAGCTCTGAGATTCTTTCCTCAGCTTTGTCTGTTTTGCTGTTAATACTTCTGATTGTTTCTTGTAGTGAGTTTTTCAACTGTATCAAATCTTCTTGATTTTTTTCCTTAAAATGCCTTGCTTGTCGTTCAGCTCTTGAATCATTTTCATGGATTCCTTAGAATTCCTTAGATTCATCAGATTGGGTTTAAACTTTCTCTGAATCTCAATGATCTTCATTGGCATCAAGATTTTGAATTCTAAGTCTGTTATTTCAGACATTTCAGCCTGATTAAGAGACATTGTTGAGTATCTAGTGCTGTCTTTTGGAGGTAAAAAGACACTCTGGCTTTTAGAGTTGCCAGAGTTTTATGCTGTTTCTTTTTCATTTTGTGTGGGTTGTTGTTCCATTAATCTTTGAAGTTGCTATCCTTTGGATGGGACTTTTTGCTTTTGTATTTTTAATGCTCTTGAGTGTTTGGTTGTGGTATAAGTTAGATTTAGTTGACTGGGCTTATTTTCTGGATGATTTCAGGGGTCAAGGCTCAGCTTAGCACTTCTGGGCTATGCACTCTATCCCTGGGTGGCTGGGACCAGGTTCACAGGTTTGTCCTCTGTCCCTCTAAGGTTAACCAGGTGCTTTCATTGCTGACATTAAGTGTCCGTGGCTTTTTCAGGTGCACATGGCAAGCTGTTGGTGGATCTATTATTCTGGGGTCTGGAAGATGGTGCCCCTCTTATTACAGTTCCATTGGGCAATGCCCCATGGTGATTCTGTGTGGGGAATCCAATCCCACATTTCCCTTCCACACTGCCCTAGCAGAGGTTCTCCATGAGGGACCAACCCCTGTAGCAAACTTCTGTCTGAGCATCCATATATCATCTGAAATCTACATGGAGGTTCCCAAACCTCAGTTCTTGATTTCTGTGTACCTGCAGGCTCAATATCATGTGGAAGCTGCCAAGACTTGAGGCTTGGACCTTCCTAAGCCCTAGTGTGAACTGTACCTTGGTGCCTTTTAGCCATGGCTAGAGCAACTGGGACAAAGGGCACCAAGTCCCTGGGCTGTACACAGCAGAGTGGCCCTGGCCCTGGCCCATGAAACTATTTTTTCCTCCTAGGCCTCTGGGCCTGTGATGGGAGGAACTACCACAAAGGTCTCTGATATGACCTGGAGGCATTTTCCCCTTTGTCTTGGTAATTAACATTTGGCTCCTTGTTACTTATGAAAATTTCTGCAGCAGGCTTGAATTTCCTCCTAGAAGAGGAGTTTTTCTCTGCTTTTCTTCTTTTGTTTTAGTTGGAGTCTTGCTCTGCCGCCCAGGCTGGAGTGCAATGGATCTCGGTTCACTGCAACTTTTGTCATCTGGGTTCAAGCGATTCTCCTGCCTCAGCCTCCTGAGTAGCTGGGATTATAGGTATGTGTCACCATGCTCAGCTAATTTTTGTATTTTTATTAAAGATGGGATTTCACCATATTGGCCAGGCTGGTTTTGAACTCCTGACCTCAAGTGATCTGTCTGTCTTGGCTCACCAAAATTCTGGGATTACATAGGTGAGCCACAGCATCCAACCTAGAATATCTAAGACTGGATAACTTATAATGAACAAAAATTTATTGGCTTGTGATTCTAGAGGCTGAGAATTCTAAGATTGGGGTCCTGGCATCCTGTAAGAACCTCTTGCTGTGTCATTCTATGGTGGAAGGCAGAATGGCCAGAGAGAGAGAAATTAAGAAAGTGAGAGGAAGAAAAAGACAAGGAGAAGGGCGAAGGGGTTACAAAGTTGTCCTTTATTGTGATAACCTCATTCTGTGATGTGAGTATTACTCTGTTAATGACAGCAGAAACCTTTTCCCTAATCATTTCTTAAATGTCTCACTTCTTAATCCTGTTACATTGGGGATCATGTTTGTAAGACATGAACTTTGGAGGACATCTTCAAACCCTACCAGAGGAAATGTAGCCCTACCAACACATCAACTTCAGACTTCTGGCCTCCAGAACTGTGAGAAAATTAATTTCTCTTGTTTTAAACCACCATTTTTTGTGATCATCTGTTGCAGCAGCCCTAGGAAGCTGCTACACATATTGAAGGACAAAATTTAACATGACATTCAGGCTTTTCTCTTCTTCCTTATTACTGGTCTTTTCAGGGAAGGAGAGTAAATTCTGAATGTATAATTTGGAAAAGTATCTAGGCATCAATGGCATCACCTCTTCCTTTTCCTTTTTTTTTGGGGGAATTAGCTATCACCAAGATCCCTGTCTTTTGATCTGCTCCTCTATGTTAAAAGTTACCAAGTATGGATGTGTGTGGCTGCATCAATTTTCCAGCACAGTCTATGACCAGGCATGTAGATATGTTTAATTATTAAGTCTAATATTATGAAGCTGATTGTTGCCACACATATGCCTAAGCGACAATTTCCTATATCTACTTTATCAGTAATTAAAGTGATATTTTTGCTACCCTGTTATCTCAGGGTTCATTTTCATTTTAGTTAACTAAAATGTTTCTATAAACTCTTCACCTCCGTTGACTTACCCAAGATGATTGAGTAGAAAAGAAAATACAAATTTGTATTAGCAGAAGAATATTTTATAGATTCATAGGACTGCTCCCCCCACCAAAAAATAAGAATGATGTCTACATTATTTTTTTTTTTTAAAGACAGGGTCTCATTTTGTCACCCAGGCTGGAGTGCAAAAGTATGATCTCCACTCACTGTAACCTCTGTCTCCTGGGTTCAAGCAATTCTCTCACTTCAGCATCCTGAGTAGCTGAGATTACAGGCATGTGCCACCATGCCTGGTTAATTTTTACATTTTTTGGTAGAGACAATGTTTCACCATGTTGACCAGGCTAGACTTGGACCCCTGATCTCAAGTGATCCACCCACCTTGGCTTCCCAAAGTGCTAGGATTACACGTATGAGCCATCACATTTGCCCATGTTTGAATTCTTAATGCAATGATTCATCTAATTAAAGATAATATAGGTGTATATTAAAAATTTGGATAGAAAAGTATTTGTCAATCTAGAATCCAAATCCCCAGCCAAAATATCCTTTAATTATAAAGGTAGAAAAGGTCACTTTTGTAGCAGGCAAATTGAGTAATTGAGGAGTTTTTTTCTTAGCTGAGCAACTATCTTATCTAATAACTTTGACACCATATACCATTAAAATATAGCATTAAAAGTGTTTTACAGAACCATTGGAAGACATAAAGGTATTTGTCAAGAGGTATAAGAAAGTTAAACGTTATTAATGCCGAATCAATGACATTCAAAAAAGGGAAATCAGTTTATCAGCAAAAATATTTATAGCCATAATACTTAAACACAGTATCTATTTAATAATTATGGTTTAATCATATTAAAAAGGATAAGGAAGAGGAGTGAAAAGTATAAGAAAGGTAAAAGATTTTTAACTTTCATATTATAGTACTGTGTTAATACATTTAAATATTTAAAAGATGAGTGTGTGTGTGTGTGTGTGTGTGTGTATGTGTGAGAATACACTCACAATGTTAAACGTAAATAAGAGAAGAAATGGAGAAGAATTTCCAAAGGTGAGAGTAGGAGTGTGAGAGGAACAGTTTTATTTTTTATAAGCTTATGTGTATTCAACTTTTTAAACCATCTGCATGGATTACTTTAAGAGAAATAAAAGTTGATTTAAAATGAATAAAAATAAAAGTCCATAAATTTAGCTTATAAACTTGATTTATTCACATATAGTCACGAAATAAATCTACAAACTATATAGTGAAAACAAAATAAATCTCACTCGGCCGTTACATATTGATTTACATTTATGTACAATTTGCTGATGAGAAACAAATAGGCATAAAATAAAAATTGGAGCCTTGGGTTTTAATATAAGAGTGAAAATTAAATATACACATAAATAAAAATATAAAGTAAAAATAAAGTTGAACTAAAGTACTAGGCAACTATAAAATGAACGTAGGAAAATATAAGTAAAGCCTTTGGTGTTTATGTTTTTGGGGCAGGAGGAAAAAATATTGATGAACTTTATACATTTTAGAAAAATCACAGTGAATTTGTATATGCAGCAATTAGTGAATTTATTAGACTTACGTATATTTTAAAATCCTTGTGTATGTCAGGCACTTTATGATTGTGAATAAAACAAAGCTCTTTCTCATGAACATTATCATTTATACAAACACTTTTCAAGTGCACATAGACATTTGCAAAATTTATCATGTATTAGAGCCTAGTAGTTGGCCTAAAAGCAAGCCTCAAGACAAACTAAAAAAATCAATATTATTATGAACTAAGTGCTGTGACAAAATGCTATTCAATTAAAAATCTATTAAAAAACAGTTTAGAAATAAGAGAAAAATGTTACATACACATCTAAATAATTCATAGTCACCAAAATATAATGAAAATTATTAAAAATTTAGATCATTAAAATAGTAAATGCATTTTGTACAAAAACTTTAGAATGCAACCAAAGCAATATTTATAAGAAAAGCATATAATCTTAAATTAAGACATTAGAAAACGAGTCGCTAATCTTTTAAGCCAAAAAGGGACAAGAACAGCATATTAAGATTAAATAAATAGAAGAAAAAGACAATGAACAAAAAGTAGAATTTAAAAAACAGAGCAGAAGACCATACAACCAAATATTATATTAGTTCTTCAGAAAAATACTAAATGAAATAAATAAAACTGACAAAATTAAAAATAAATTTATAAGTCAACAATATTAATAATGAAAAAAAGTAAATTTAATTTCTTTAGCTAATTCCATAGATGGTTGTATAGTTTATATGAGATTAATTCAAATAAAGCATTTAAACTTGATTAATAGTAAAAGTACATCAAATCATAACTATTATTATGGCATATAGTAGCGAATTAATTGGTAACTATTAACATTTCCTCCTCTGTGCTCATATTGCATATTGTTCATTTTTCATTTAACATAGTTAATTACATTTTATCTCTTTCTACCTCTACCCGTTCCACCACATACGGAGCTCTTTAAAGGCCAGCCAGAGGCTCTATTATTTTTACTTTTTCTAAATGTAGAAATAAACATTCAATATTTGTTGTATTAATTACTAAGCAAATAAAACAATTAGTCAATCATGCCATCCATCCGTTTATCTAACCATCAAGTGGAAAATCTTGGATCCTTTGGCTTTGCTATGCAGATTAGTAGAAACATGGGTACAAGAATATTTTTGAGAATGTAAGTGAAAACTATTTGATAAAAACTTCTAATATTTTGCAAAATCAGTCTTGGGATAGGGCTTAAAACCTTTTAGAGTATTTAAGCCAAATTGCATTAATTTGAATAATTTGTCTTAGAGAGTATATACACACACACACAGACACATACACATGTATTTATGTGTTTATATAATTTAAAATTTATGTACATAATTTCACATGTAACTTTACATATAATTCCACACATATATAAATCCATACATATACATACAGTTGTTCCACAGTATGCATGAACAACTGGTTCCAAGATCCCTGTAAATACCAAAATTTGAGGATATTCAATTCAGTTATATAAAATGATGTGGTATTTGCATATAATGTATATTCATCCTCCCATTTACATTCATCTGTAGATTTCTTACAATATTTAGTACAATGTAAATGCTGTATAAATCGTTGTTATTCCATATTTATAAATTTATATATTTTTATGGTTGTATTATTATTTTAAAAATATTATTAATATGTGGTTAGTTGAAACCACAAATTCCAAACATGAGGATGTGGAAAGCTGACTGTATATTTATATAATATATACATATATAAAGGTACGTAATACATAATATATATTTAAAGAGAATATACATATAATTTTTTGTTATTAGTCTCTGGCTACATCAGAAGGTTTGGAGCAATTTACACAACATAGATGTCTGGTGCCATTAAAAGCAATTATGTCATGGTGAGGCTATTATTCTAGGTGTAATGAGAACAAGTTGAGTTTTAATGAAAGTGTATCTTCAAGCTTCAGGGTAACCAAGGAAAATGGGTAATATTTTTCTCTGTGCCTGACAGTGAGAAGTTTCTCTCTTAATCTGTTGGTAAACTCCTTAGTAGAACTAAAATAAAAGAGTTTCTTTATACATTTCAGGGTAAGACATATTGAATAATAATTTGAAAAATGTCTTCCCTAGCAAAGTTACAAAAGGAGACTAGAGAATGATTTTAAATAATTTTTTTGCTTCAAGTGACATAAACTATTTGATTAAAAGGATGACTAGTCAAGAAGTCGTGCTTTAGGACTAGACTAGAAAGATGCACAGTTTAGCACATTAATTTGTAATAAATAAACTTCAAAATATTTGAAATCTTTGTAGAATAACTTGATAATCTTTCAACATTAACAATTGTATCTGAGTTTTCTAGGTTACTAAATAGTAGAAAGTACTATTTAACATTTTCTACACAAAATAGCCATCATTTCTATTCCCAGCCTGAATCAGATGTAAGTCTCCTACAGCCACAAATCTCTAATAGCACCTGTCATTTTGGGCCTAAGTAATCTGGGCACAGAATTATGTTCCTCTTAACTGAGAAATCTTTATGACAGGAAACACATATTAGCCATATCTATGCTCTCAAACATAGTTGGTCTTCAGCAGATGTTCTATGTGAAACAGAAGAAACTATGAAATAATTAATTAATTAATGAGCCGGCTTCTTGACGCTGTCTTTACAACAAGTTAAAAAAAGAAAAAGATTTGCCTCTTCCAAATCATAGCTTACTTAGAAATGGGAATTTCCAAATGAACTGTTGTTAGTTTCCTTTCTTAGCATGAAAATTTAATTCATTCTCGTTAAATGCACACTCTCAAGCAGGTTGTTAGGCATCTCTATTTTCACCCTGGTAAGTGAAATCAGGAGGACTACTCAGCCAAAAGCGGCATTTAACTACAGAGTAATTAACCATAAGTTACTGAAATATTGGGAATTAATGTCGTTGAGGAGAAGGTTAAAAATGCATTGCTTCCATAAATGCAGGATCGGCTTTTTATTGCCATTTTCTACCCTTCTTTCAGAATTCCTGTCATTCTTAGGCATCATAATTAGAGTTCATTGCAAATAAGGAGAGTTAAAAAAAGGAATTTCAGGCATTAGAGCAGCATCCTCTGCATATTACTCCTTATATCGTTTAGTTATTTTTTGTGGCAGTGCTTTTTCAATAATATATACATCTATATCTATATCTATATCTATATATATATCTATCTTGCGTCAGATTCTGTTGCATTTGAGCTGTCAATGTGAGCCCAAAGGTGAGGGAAACAATCAATTACTTTTGACATTTCAAACCGATATTAAATTTATTGGATAAAATCCCCAAACTTAGAACTCAACTGTACTTTTTCTAAATTTAAATGTGGTAAAACTGATTTCTGCTGAAATCAAAGTAAAGCCCAGAACAGGAGCTTCTAATAGTCCTGATATCTGTGGAATAGAATTTTAAAGCCGCTCTTCTATACTGTAAAGCCAATATTTCAAATAAGAGCTGAGAAAATGGAAGGCTGCACCCTTAGCACATACTCAGCTCTTTTTGGGCCCTACCTTCTTTGTTCACTCCTTGTATTGTTAAATTCATGAACATGTCTCTCCTACCCACTAAAACGTTAGCTTTTTTCAGGGAAGCAGCTAAGCTTGTTTCACATTTATGCATACTTTTGAGACCCTGGCTTATTAACTGCACAAGAGATTCATTATGTTCTAATTTAAAACTTACATTCTGTAAAAAAATGCTCAGTTTTGGTACATTTGAACCTATTAATGTCTTTAAACATGAAGTTCAAGACAGAATATCTGCAGTTCTTTGTCTTAGGCTTTGTATTAATTTTCTACTGCTGCATAACATTATTAGAATCTTAGTGGCTCAGAGTCTAAATTCAAGTTGGAGGCTCTCTGAAACCAAATCTCTTTTCTATGGCCATTCTTTACCTCTTCCTATGATTTTTCCATCTTGGTGAATAGCAAAAGATCTGCTCCACTCTTTTCTATTTTTATTCATCAAGCTCTCAGGTATGCAATCAGATTAATTTCTGGTTAATTGAGTAAATTAAAGTTGGAGGCATTGATTTACACCCAAGCCAGATTTTTTATTCAGAAATATTATTGTTTTCTTGGCAAGTTAAACATATCAAAGCTTATGGTTAATATTTTTAAGCATAAATATATTTAAATACTGAAACCTGAAATTAGCTTTTATTTTGACATGGCCATTGAACATGTGTGTTATTCACTTTTCATTTTGGGTATGTGTGTGTTTATTCACCATCATAAACATACCTAGAATGTATAAGCACTACTCTGTTTGATATTGTGCTGGATTTTACATAAGTTATCTCATAAAAGTCTCAAAAAATTTTTCAAAACAAATATGATGAGCCTCACTTTATTGATTAATAAACTGAGGCTCAGGTTAAATAACATGTTGAAAGTCATATCACTAGTACTATAGCTGGAACTGAACTTTTTCTACTTCTTTCAAATACATCAAATAATCTTCCAGGACATACATTAGTGATCTAAAGGGAAGGGATCATGTTTTATAAGTTTTTAGGTTTTTTTTTTTGAGAGCTTAGCATGATGTCCTATAAACCCTAGGTTACCAAGAAATGTTGGTTGAAGTTTGAAGGCTAAAACTATGTTCTTTCATAGAAATTAATCTTAAGGAGAAAGGAAACTAGCAAAGACTACAGAATATTCATGTCATTCATTTTCACCAGGTGTATCTTAAAGTTGGGGAATTAATCCCAGCAAAGATCATAAATATTATTTTAACAGTACCAATTAGTGGTGTTGTCTTTGAAGAATGATAATAAAAAACTTGCATTTGGAAAACTTTCTAATTTATGACATACTTTTACCTTCTACCATTGTCTTCAAAGAATGATTTTCATTAATAAAATTATGAATGCACCCCCACAATATTATGCCAATGAAAAGGAAGGAATGATTGCCTTAAACTGGAAAACTTTAAAATAAATGTACTAGTTTGGAAAAAATCAGCCAGCCCAGCAACAGCATACACTTCATCTGGTTTTTGTATTTTGTGAAGAATGGATTTGGAAGTCCTCCTACTTAGCTAAGAAGGCTTTTCTGGATGTAGTGAGATGTTTCAAGCAAGACATTTCAATAATGCAAGAGTATAAACTACTTTAGAATTACATTGTAAACAGAATTTTCAATCCTGTATTGCAATTATACATTAAATGCAGAATCAAATTAGAATAAAGAAATCCCAAAACTGTTGACAGGAATAGAAAAGAGACTTGATTCTGTAAACAAGGGCAGAGTTTCCCAGCAGCTGGCTTGGGTTGTCTAGCAGCCGCCCAGTTAAGTTTTTGCTGTATAGGCAGGTTCCACAGACATTGATTGTGAGCAACCCATTCATGGAAAAAACTGGACACTGAATACTTAGATTAGTCATGTCTTTTTTCCTCTTTCTGAAAATTGCCTCAATGCAGAGTAATGAAGAATGGGAGCAGGCATGACAATGTGGCCAAAATCATGGATATTAGAATTGATTTGTCTGAGTTCAAACAGGATACCTGGTACTTAAAAGAACATGGACAAATAACATTTTAATGATAACTTAGCCTTCTTATCTACACAGTGGGGATAATGATTCTACCTACCTTCTAGGATTATTGTAAATTTTAAAAGATACAGTACATGGAAAAATATTATCTCAGAGCTTGAAAGTGTAATTCCTCAAAAAATATGTATACATTTTTTCTTTTCCATTGACACATAATAATTGCACATGTTTGTAGGAGACACAGTGATATTTCTATGCATGTACACAATGAATAATGATAATAGCAGGGTAATTAGAATATCCATCAACACAATATTTATCATTTCTTTTTGTTGTGAACATTCAAAATCCTTTATTCTAGCTATTGAAAATATATAATAAATTATTATGAATCACATTTATTCTACAGTAATATGACACTAGAATGTACTCTTTTTATTTAATTGTAATTTTGTGTCCATTAATCAATCTCTCCCTATCTTTTCTTCCCTGCTACTTCACAGCCTCCAATAACCACAATTCTATCCTCTACTTGTATAAACTAATTTTTTTAGCTCCCACATGTATGTGAAAGTGGGTGGTATTTGTCTTTCCATGCCTGACTTATTTCATTTAACATAATGTCCTGCATGCTCATTCGTGTTGCTGTGAATGACAGGGTTTCATATTTTTATGGCTAAATAGTATTCTATTGTATCTATACAACACATTTTCTATATTCATTCAGCTGGTGATGGACATTTAAGTTCATTGTATATCTAGGCTATTGTGAACATGGGGGTGCAGGCATCTCTTAAATATACTGATTTCCTTTGGATAACTGCCCAGTAGCGAAATGACTGGATCATGTAGTTCTAGTTGATGTTTTTAAAGAGATCTCCATACTGCTTTCCATAGAGGCTGTATTAATTTGCATTCTTACCAACAGTGTATAAGCATTTCCTTTTGTCTGCATCCTAATGAGGACTTGTTACTTTTTGTCTCTTGTAATAGCCATCATAACTAGGATGAGATGATATGTCATTGTGATTTTGATTTGCTTTTCTCTGATGGTTTGTGATGTTCAATATAGTTTCTCATATACTTCTTGGTCACCTGTATGGCTTCTTTTGACTTTGTCCACTTTTTAATCAGATTATTTGTTATTAATGCTGAATTATTTAAGTTTCTTTTATATTCTAAATATTAGTCCCTTGTCAGATGAATAGCTTGGAAATATTTTCTCCCATCCTACAGGTTGTCTTCCTTCTATTGATTGTTTCATTTTCTGGGTAGAAGCTTTGTAGTTTGATAGATTTCTATTTGTCTATTTTTGTAATCATCACTTGTACTTTTTAAGTCTTACTCACCAAATCTTTGCCTAGACGAATTTCTTGAAACATTTTTCCTATGTTTCCTCCTAGTAGTTTTATAGTTTCAGGTCAAACATTAAAGTATTTAATCCATTTTTAGTTTATTTCATATACGATGAGAGACGGGGATCTAATTTTATTCTTCTACATATGAATAACCTGTTTGCCCAGCACAAATTATTGAAGAGAGTTCTTTCCCCAATGTGTATTCTTGGTGTCTTTGTTGAAAATCAGCTGGCTGTAAATACCCGGATTATTTATGGGTTCTGTGTGCCATTCCATTGACTTATGCATCTTTTAAATACTAATACTATGTTGTTTTGGTTCTTATAACTTTGTATTATTTTTGAAGTCAGCCAGTGTAATGCCTCAAGGTTTTTCTTTTTGTCCAGTACTGCTTTAACTACTCATGGTCTTTTGTGGTTTATCATGAAGTTTAGGATTTTTTTTTCTATTTCTGTGGATAATGTAATTGGTATTTTGATTATGTAGGTTGGATAGTATGGTCATTTTAACAATATTAATTTTTTCAATCTAGGAGCATCAAATGTCTTTTCATATTTTGTGGCCTCTATAATTTTTTTTATTAGTGTTTAGTAGTTTTCATTGTAGAGATTTTCAATCTCCTTGGTAAATTTATTTCTAGATATTTTTGGGGTTAATAATTGTAAGTGGAATTGTTTCTTTGATTTATTTTTCAGCTTGTTTACTATTACTGTATAGAAATGCTATTGAGTTTTATGTATTGATTTTGTATATTGCAGTCTTACTGAACTTATTCACCAGTTCTAAGAGGCTTTTGGTGAAGTTTTTAGGTTTTTCTTTATGAAAGATTATGTCATCTACAAAGAGGAAAAATATGATCTTTTCTTTTCCTATTTGTATGGCCTTATTTCTTTATCTTGCCTAATTGCTCTAGCTAGGACTTCCAGTACTATGAAGAATAAGAGTTGAGAAAGTAGGCATTCTTGTCTTGTTCCAGTTCTTAGAGGAAAGGCTTTTAATTCTTCCCTGTTCAGTGTAAAGTTAGTGGTTGGCTTGTCCTATGTGATCTTTACTGTGTAGAGATAGGTAATTGTTGAGAGTATTTGTCATGAAGTGATGTTAAATTTTATAAAATACTTTTTCTATGTCTATTGAGATGATAGTACGGTTCTTGTCCTTCATTCTGTTGATGATATGTTTTACACATATTAGTTTGTGTACATTAAACCATTCCTGTATCCCTGAAATAATGATGTATTTTTTGATGTGTTGTTTGTGACTCAGCTTGCTAATTTTGTTAATGATTTTTGCATCTATGTTCATGAAGGAAATTGTACTGTAGTTTTCTCCTTTTGTTGTGTTATTACCTGGTTTTAATATCAGGGTAATATTGGCCTTGTAGAATGTGTTAAGTCTCTACTCTTCAATTTTTTAGAATAATTTGATAAGAATTTGTATTAGGTCGTTTTTGAAAGTTTAGTAGAATTCGGTGGTGAAGCCATTGGTCCTGGACTTTTCTTTGTTCAGAGATATCTTATTAATGATTCAATCTTATGACTCATTATTTGTCTGTTCATGTTGTCTATTTCTTTCTGGTTTCATTTTAGTATGTTATACATCTTCAGAAATGTATCTAATTCCTCTAGGTTTTCCATATTGTATGGTTATTCAAAAAATGTCAAATGATGTTTTGTATTTCTGTGGTTAGTTGTAATTATATTCATTTTTATTTCTGATTATATTTATTTGGGTCTTCCTTCTTTTTTCTTATTTCTGTGAGATACTGGTCAAATTTGTTAATTGTTAATTTTCCAAGAACAATTTTTCATGCCGTTGATTCTTTGTACTTTTTTGTTTACTTCTATTTTATTTATTTCTGCTCTAATCTTTATTATATCTTTCTTTCTACTAATTTGGGTTGGTGTTTTGCTTTTTGAATTCCTTGAGCTGTACTTTTTGGTTGTTTATTCAAAATAACTCTGCTTTATTAGTGTAGGCATTTATTGCTATAAAATTCCCTCTTAGTACTGCTTTTGTTGTGTCTCATAAATTTTGTAAGTTACTTTTTATTTTCAGTTTTTCAAGAAATTATTTATTTTATTTTTTCCTAATTTTTTCATTGACCTAGTTCAGGGGCGTGTTTTTAAATTTCCATGTATTTGTATGGTTTTGGAAGTTCCTCTTGCTATCAGTTATTAGCTATATTCTAATGTCATCTGTGAAGATATGTCATGTTTTTGATTTTTTAACATTTGTTGAGACTTGTCTCGTGGACTGACATATCCTGGAGAATGTTCCATGTACTGATGAGAATAACGCATATTCTGCAGTTGTTAGATAACATGTTCTGTAAATATCTGTTAGGTCCATTTGGTATATTGAAGATTAAGTCTCATGCTTCCTCTTGATTTTCTGTCTATGTGCACTGTTTAATGCCGTGAGTGGGATGTTGGCATCACCAGCTATTATTTTATAGGGGTTATACCTCTCTTTATCTTTAAAGATATTTCCTTTGTATATCTGGGTACTTCAATGTTGGGTGCATATATGTCTACAATTATTACATGGCTTACCACTATGTAATGAACTTCTTTGTATCTTTTTAAGTTTTCTAACATTAAGTCTACTTTGTTTCATGTAAGTATACTACTTCCTGCATATTTGGTTTCCATTTAATGGATGGACTTTTTTTCTGACCTCTTCCCTTTCAGCTTATGTGTGTCTTTACAAGTGATGTGAACATTTTTGTTTCCTGGCAACATATAATTGGGTCTCTTTTATCCATGTAACCAGTTTTTATGTTTTAATTGGGAAATTTAAACTGTTTCACCAGTCCAGTGGTTATAAATTCTCTCAAGTTTTGTTTACCTGGGAAGACTATTTTCTCTCATTTCTGAAGGATAGCTAGTCTGAGTATGACATTCTTGGTTGCCAGTTATTTTCTTTCAGCCCTTTGAATATATCATCCCATTCCTTCCTGGACTTTAAGGTTTCTGTTGATAAATCTGCTATTTTTCTAGCGGTAACTCCATTATATGTGTCTTGAAACTATTCTTTTGCTATTTTTAGAATTCTTTGTCTTTGACTCTGCATAGTTTGATTATAAAGCGCATCAGAAAGAACATTCTTTTATTTTAATAGAATTTTTATTGAAACATAATAAATGTACATATTTTTATGTGCATGGGTAATCTAATCCATTTATACTATATGTAAAGGCCAAATCATGGTAATTGGCATATCTTTTGCCTTGAATATTTGTCTTTTCTTTGTTAGAAACATTTGAATGATTTTCTCCTAGCTGTATATAGTAGATTATTGTAAACCATAGTCACCCTATTGATCTATTGAACTATCTATTGATGTATTAAATAAGAGGTCTTATTTCTCTTCTCCAACTGTGTATTTGCACCCACTACTCAACCTGTATTCATCATTAAGTATATTAAGCCACAGATTTAGGGAGTTCTTAGAAAACCAACTCTAAGCTCATTATAAATATGTTACTGAATTTTTAAAATAAAAAATAAATAAATACACAAATTAGAGAGGGAATTATAATGGTATCCACAAAGTAGACACTTTAATTTCAAAGGGGTGACAGTAAGACTGATCATTCTTCTAACATAGTATATTACTGCCTTCTCATTTTCATGTGACAGCTACAGAAACAATGAAAATGAGAAGGCAGTGATATATTTATATAGAAATGATCCTTGTTTAGTTACTGTAAGAAAGTCCACTGCTATAGTTGAACACTTCAGTGTCAAAAATTATTCAAAATTTCCTTATGATTAGAATGCATGTTACAAATCTGATGTGAAAGAAATGTGATATAAGGAAAAGCAGATCTAAAAGTAATTTATTAATTTAGGTTTTTCCAAAAGTGAATTGTTTTATATATTTTTTTTCTGTTGCCTTTCTTTTTCGTTCTTATATTACACAAATGAGTGAACATGCTATTTACCATAATAATTGAGAACATAAAACCAGTGTAATTAGTCAATTGGATGTATAAACTTGAAAATTTTCTTTGTGTTCTAGATCTGATTTTACCCAGCTCTGAATCGGTGAGGAAAGTGGGTATGGGAAATAAATTTCTCATTTTCTTCTACTTTTAAAATAATGACTTTCCAATGAACTTAGTCTCTTTAGAAAATTTGAACTCCAAATGCATTATCAGAGCTATTTTCTATTGCTCAGGTTTATTTGTTTTCCTCACTCGCCTCGTTTCCAAGGTGGTGTCTATATAAAAGTTACCTCTCCAGTATGTGGTCATAGTCACAAAGAGAGGCATATTTGAGAATGCTCTGGTTTACCCTAATATGGAGAGGTGTAATCTCATCCCTGGAGAATTCCTGTTGGTATTTGCCAAGGAATGATTAATTCCATATTATTGGAGTTGACAACCATTGGCAAAATTCCTGCAATGGACCCTACTATGCGACCAACTCATGCTTCTCCAAGTCCTCTGATAAATCCACAGGCAGCCCTCTCAGCAGCTCTATACCCTGCTGGCAGGGCACACAGGACTCCTGGGGCTACAGCATATGGCATGTTGACCATGGCCAAAGAGGGAGCAGCCCTGAGTGCATCTTTCTAGACCCTTTCCTCTGCCCTTGCTTCTGTACTTCTAAGCCTTGCTGCATGTGTCAGGAGCAGCAGATTAGATATTCTTAGATTTTTCCCTTTCCTTTCAAGGAGTTTTATCACTTCAATATCCACTTTCATAAATACTTATAGTGTTAGAAATTGTGGATTCTTTTTAGTAACTCATGTAGTATTATCTCCATGGATTCATCCCCTGTGAATAATCCTTCTATTTTAGCAATGTAGATGGAAACATTTAAAACTTTAAAATTTAAAAATCAATTCAATTAAACTTTAAAAATCCATGGAATGGATTCTTCCTACCTGTGATGAGGTTATTAATATTCACAGGGATGAATCCATGGAATGTATACTACTTGCTCTTCCTGCCTGGGAGGAACTTTCCCAAATATGCCTCCCTTTGTGACTATGACCACATACTGGAGAGGTAACTTTTATATAGACACCACCTTGGAAATGGGGCGAGTCAGGAAAGCAAATTAACCTGAGCAATAGAAAATAGCTCTGATAAAGCATTTGGAGTTTAAATTTTCTAAAGAGATTAAGTTCATTGTAAAGTCATTGTTTTAAAAGTTTTAAATTTTCTAAATTCATTAAACTTTAATTCATTAAAGTTATTTCATTAAAGTCTTTATTTTCATTAAAATTATTTTCTTTAAAATATTTATTTTAAAAATTAAATTATTAATTAAATTATTATTAAATATTAATTAAAATATTTATTTTTTAAAAAATAAAGTTATTTTCATTAAAGACTTTAATTCATTAAAGTCATTAAATTCATTAAAACTTTAAAAATCCATGGAATGGATTCTTCCTAC
Source organism: Plecturocebus donacophilus (assembly GCA_004027715.1). Classification (NCBI taxonomy): domain Eukaryota; kingdom Metazoa; phylum Chordata; class Mammalia; order Primates; family Pitheciidae; genus Plecturocebus; species Plecturocebus donacophilus. The sequence goes on from PVKP010002278.1 coordinate 28,246, forward strand.
CTGGGATGAGGTTATTCACAGGGAATGAATCCATGGAATGGATTCTACTTGCTCTTCCTACCTGGGAGGAACTTTCTTTAGTTAACACTCTGTCACCACTAGACAATTTTCAATGAAAAAATAATATGGTTCAAATTATCCAGAACCAGATTTATATTTTAAAGGGATGCTTTAAAATCAATAAAATTCTTATCACTATAAAATGGGGTATTCATTACTAACGTCTTACAACAAACTTCTTTGAGCATCCAAAGCACTAACAATTACACTCATTTTAGCATTTATCACATTGTTTTTTTAACTGTACACTTATCTATCTCCCCCTGTAAACTACCTGCTCTTAGGGGCATAGACAGAGTCATTAATGCATGAACAGAGATGAACTTGAGCAGGAGGAAAGGGACCAGGTCTGAACCACTTGGTCAATATAATTATAAAGATGACAAAACATTTAAGAATCAGTAAAACATTTATGTGCCAATACGATGGTTTCCATTATATTCCCAGAAATGTTTGCTATCCTTTTGCCCATAGAGGCCTAAGCAAATTCTGGACTTTAGAAATAAATTTTTATGAGCTATTGTAACACTTTATTTTTCATGTTTCTTAGAAGCTTAAAAAGGAAATCAGTATACTTAAATATATTAATAAAATATTTGTATCATTCAAATATTTGTAGTTTTACATATAACTGGGAAAGGGCAGCATGGTGCGATATGGAAGATTGTTGACCAAGAGGCACGTATTCTGTATTCTAGTGGTGCAATAGTTCCTCAACAGCTGCATGATGCCGGGCAAGTCATATAAATTTTAGTCTTCAGTTCTATGGCCTGCACACATTAAAACACTCGCTACTAAGTTGCTATGACATTTAATTTCTGTAAGCTTCATATTCAAAATATTTAAAGTAAGATGAGAAAAACGCAGCTTCAGAAGAATGTTATTAGAACTAAATGAGACTATGTTTAGAAAAATATGTTGTGAAGTGTTAAGAATATAATAAAATATAAGCTTTATCAAGCACTTGCTATGAGCTGGGCACCATTACAAGAATTTCATATGTATTATTAGCTTACTTAGTTCTCACAAAGTTTCACAGCAATCCACATAGTTGTTATACTAATCTGACCATCTATTGGAAGCATCAGATAGAGTTTTTCAGTTCTCTTGGCATCCAGGCTGTGTCTTGAATCATCGTGTTTGCTCCATCTCACCTGCCACCAGGGCTAATGCTGTCCAGGCTCTCATGGTTCTGTTACCTGAAGCTGATCAGCTATATGCACCACAAGACTTTGGATTCAGTTGAAGGGCCATACCACAAGGTATAGGACCTTGCTCCCAAGGTGATTACCAAAGGAGTCAAGTGATGTAAACCAGAAGTACAAAGGATGTAGCTTCCTCGTGGGGTAAACTTTGATCACTGTGCATCAGAGGATAGGAGAAAGTCACTAGTCGGTCATTTTTTCTTCTCCCTTCAATTACAGTTCTGTCTATTCATCCTGTCTGGAAACATCCTAGGAACCTAAGCCAGTGTACTGACTGTGTGAACTAAGTGTCTTGCCCTCACTCAAATCATGATACAATAACCAGTATAACAATACATTGCTTCTTACCCTTCTCTGCCTTATTTCCCTTTTCCTTCACTTTTGATGTCCTAGGATTGTATGTCCCAAATGAGTATTGGCATATAACTATTGCAACAGGCTATGCTTTCCTTGGAATCAGGGTTAAAATAAATTCCTCCCTGACCCTGATACTGATGAGAAAAATAGTAATAACAGCCGCTTGTATTTATAGAATGCAATGCAGTTGTAGATTCATCACTTTATTTTTCTCGTTAATATCATTCAGCTCCAGTTAACAAAAACTATTGTAAACAGAGTATTATAATCTCAAACTCTACATAGAATTTCTTTAAAAAAGTCTTTCTGTATTGAAGTATTATTATATGTAAAATAACATAAATGCTCAAATCATAATTAAGAGTATTTAAACAATCGTGTTTGATGAGCTTTAACAAATAAAATTTTCTGAATTGTCATCACCCTAATCAAGATATAGAATATATTTATCATCCCGAAAAGTGTCCTCTTTCTTGTCAATCATTTCACTTCCAGAGACAATCACTCTTATGATTTATATAACCATATACTAATTTTGTCAGCCCTTGAATTTTATGTAATTAAATTGTAGCATTTTATATCTGGCTTCTTTCTCTTAGAATAATATTTTGAAGATTCACCTATGCTCTTTTGGGTTTCAGTATTCCATTTCTTCTTAATGCCAGGTAACATTCCATTTAATAAATGTACTGTAATTTGTTTACTTAGTTATTTGTTTACTTTGAATAACATTTTTTGTTCACATCATTTTTTTATTAACCAACAGGCAGCTGATAATTTGAGCACCAGGACAATTTGTCTCTATTGATAGCATTTACAGAGTAATTCTCTGTAACTGGATCAAAAGTGGTAATTAATAATGGACTCTAGAAAATAAGCCTCTTATAACTAAATTTGCAAATGTACAGTCTATAAAACATAAAGTTCTAAGAACTGATTTTTTATAAAAAGTTTTCATAATCAAATAAAATTTGAAAACTCTGTAACTCTCTCACAAACATACTTAACTTATTACAAGCTCTGAGATTTCCTGCAATTAAAGAACCTTGTTTATTGTTTTGAACCCAGATTTCAAAACCCGATTAACCTTAGAACTCCCCCATTTGGTGGTTACTTATTTTTAAAATGTTGGTCTACAATTTATTATCTATTCTCTATCTTCATATGTATACACATACACCAATGCGTAACATCGTACTAACACTAAATACATGGACACACACATTTTTAAAGGTATGCACCTAACTGGATTATTGAGGCAATTATCAGATTAATTTAATGAAAATATATTCTACACCAAGTCTAATGCTCTATAAGGACAAATTCCCTTGTACTTAAGGAATAAAAACTCAAGAAATATGCAGATCATGTAAAATCCCCAAGGTTTGGTATGAAGCACAGAGAAAGGTAGAGTTTTCGCAAAGCCACATAAAAGTTAATGGAAGAGTATTAGGATATTTTCCAATGATCATCTCTAATCTGCTTCTTTCTATATATTAAACACTTTTGAAAATAAATATACACATGCAGATGAGGGATCACTGAAAGTGGCACAGGCTGCATGCCCACTGGAGAGGGATGTGTTGTGTATGTGTGAGGGCTGGAATGAGGGTAAAGGTGGATGGAGAAAGGGGATAAAAGAGAGCGACTGAACAGCCGTGAGAAAGAGTATAGATATGGCAGAGTGGGGGGCATATGGAAGGCCAATGTTATATCCTCTCAACAGAGCACATCAGCATGTGCTATGACTGTGGATTCTTGGTAAAGGTATCTTACACTTTTCAGTTCAAACAGTTATACAATGAGACTCTCATGAGAATGTTTCCTTTTAGATTTGTATATGAAGACATTTGACAAAGGTCAATAGTAAGATTTCTCTACAAGAACTTGTGAAAAATTATGATTCAAAATTAAATTTAGAATGAATGTATAATGCCAAAGATCCAAAATATGCACAAACGTCTTAAAGAGACAGAAAGAAAACTCAAAGCGCTTGACCCAAAGGATAAACTTCTCTATAGAGGAATGTGCTCATTAGGAAGCAGCTCATCAGCCAGGAAGTGCAGAAAGGAGGAGCTAGAGATGGCAATGCTGTCAGTATTTATCCTCCCAGTGTGAAGGGGAGTACTCATACAAATTTTCATTATCCCAGCCCCTGTGGCCAACCTCTTTATGCTGTGTAAACTGCCTTATTGAGACATCAGAGATTAGGCCTGGTGATACTCAACACACTCACAACCTACTGACTGACCTGACTTATTTCCATGTTCAGCAAGCAAATTTAGGTCGTAATTTGGCTTCCCATGAAGATTTGCTTAGTGAGAGAATGAACTGGGGTCATATTGATGCAAATGTACTCAGCTTTTTGACAGTTATACTTCTCATTGTAAATCAACAAGATAGGCTCTGCTTTTTGCATCACTCATCCTAAGCTTGATTTGTGAGAATTCAAAAGAGCACTTCTTAATATGCTAACCAGTTATATGCTTAATATGCTAACCAGTCTTTGTGCTAGTGAGGTTGAAGGCCGGCCTGTAGACCATGTCGAATTCTCTAGACAAGGACAGCCAGCTGGCTTTTCTCTTGAAACCCTCAACTCTTCTGTGTTTTTAGCTTCAAATCTTTACTATTCCTATCCAGAAATAAAACATGCCTAAAGCAGTCTAAAAGTTGCGTTCAATTGCAAAATTCTTTTAGTAGGTGAGTTTTTCCCAAGCCCAGGAAAATACTAAGTAAAGAGAGTAATTATTAAAGAACACTGGAAAGACAAGTATATTTTTCCTTTCGTCAAACCTTAAGTTTGACATTTACTAAGATGTCAAGTTAGCTTTTTATTTCTGTGGTATGTTATGTAGAAGGGAGTTTAGATGAAAAAATTTATATTTTCAATGATGCACACTACTGATCTTAGCTAGTTGCTGTATTGTTATTATACTGTTTTAATAAACATTATATCTAAGGTATCCTCTGTGTTTCAACACAGATAAGATAAGCTAATTTATTCTAATACCTACTTTTTGACAGTGAGTAAATTCTTCCTAATGCATTAATTAGGACTCCAGATAGACCAATGATTATTTCATATATGCTAATTAGGAATCACTTTATTCAGTCAGCCATATACATCAGTAAACAAGTGTAATGAATTCCCCAGGGAGGTGATAAAACGACAATGATTTGCTTTTCACTACAGCTTGGAGAATTAACCCTACAATCAAGGAGTAATTAGAGAAGAAAACAGTTAGAAAACATATTTGCAGGTGTGAGCACTTGGCAAAGCATGTTTCATTGCAAAGATAAAATTAAAAGGGACATCTTCATTACTAATCATATATGGAGAAATACATTAGCTATTATGCTCTCCTTTCAGAAGTAAGCAAAAAAGATACATACAATCAAACATAATCATCTCATTTAAATGCTAGATTCCCACAAGGGCAAAAAGATAAAATCAACCCAGTATGTCCCTAATTATTTATTCTTTTATTATAGAGATTTATCTCATCAATATCAAGCTTATTCATATTAATTGTTGATGCTACCATTTGCAATAGACCCCTCATGCTAACTTTGGGTTCATTGTTCAGTGTTTAAAATAAGGAGCAGAGGTGGTAGTGAGGAGAAGCAGAATCATTAAACTAACTGATTAACTGCTATCTGTATTGGAGTTTCAATTTACCATCATATTTTTGCTTCCAAAGGTGTTTTCAAAAACTGTCATGTTGAGGGAAGAGGTATGGCTTTAAAATACATCATTTGTCATATATCTATATTTTCTTATCAAGTCAGGTATCACAAGTGCCAACTGCATTCTTTCAGTACAGCTTTCAGACTTAGTTTGCTTCTAGTTAATTTGCTCACTTGCCAGTTATTGTTACATGGCACCAGTAAATACAGTCTCATAACTAACAATCATCCACGTTAGTTACGGTAAAATTCTCAGAGGTTCTTTAGTTTACATTAGGGGTTGGAAGAAGAACATTTTAATTATCTAGAAAGCAGTCAAACAAAAAGTCAAACATTAACAGACTAAAAGCTTCTTTATAAAATTACAATTCAGCTTCTGGGCTTTCATAATAACTTGTTTCTCTGACGATGGAAATACTTCAGAAAAAGTCAGCAACGCATTCTATTAGACATAATGCAGGAATAAAGTCTTGAACTCATGAACAACAGCCTGAAATAAGGGAGAAAGGTCCTAGCTTATTAAAATTAATGTCAATCAGTTTAGACAGGAAATCAATAATTGTCCACTTAAATTGTCCATTCTGCCATAACAATGAGAAATAAGCTTCATGTCTATTTTAGTTCCACTGACACTTTACTAGGAATTTGTTCTGGATGGGTAAGTTCAGTCATTTTGGAAAACACCTTGGAATAATTTGCCAAAATAACCATAAGCCTCATGCATTTAGCTGTGGTTCCTCTGTTAGTCTAACTTTGATCATCAGAGGAAACCATGAAAAAAACGTTGTGAAAGAATGATGTACAAGAACATAAACTTTGGTAATGTCTTTTGAAGGCTTTAAAGTAATCTTTTTTATTTAAATATGTTTGCTAATGAATAATGGGTTTATGACTCTTTAAGAAAGTGTGTTTCAAAGGAGAGATTATTTCAAAGGTATCATAATTCCAGTTTTAAAAAAGAAGAACACTTAGGCATAGACCAATCATTTACTCTCTTAATTTAATAAAGTTATGAAAATAGAAGTTAAAGTAGTTTATGGATGAAGTATTAAATGGTTATGAAAAATGATGGGTTCCATACAGAGGTAAGACTATTGTATGGTTCACTTCCTTCCAAATACTAAGTCCTAATTTTCAGATGTACGTTCTTCAAAAACCATTACAGGAAACCATCTGGAAAGTAAAATTCTCATTTACTCTTGAAAGATTGACAGACATATGAGATTAAAAAAATAAGAAAGTGAGAGAGGAATAGATATGTTTATTGCACACTGAGTATTAGCACAAAGGAAATATTTGAATGGGTGTTTGAAAGGACAGTGGAGCATCTAGCTAAAATGTCTTATTTTACAAGAGAAAAGACAGAGCCCCAAGAGCATTAGCTAATCACAGGCAAAGCAGGAATCTGGAGGAACTTTTTGGGGTTTCTAATTGAGTGTTCATTCCATTGTATCCAGCAACCTTATTTTTTCTGGCCCCTAAAATGAAATTTTATTTTAGTTTTCTTTTAATAAATTTTGAAATAAATTAATAAAATAGGGAAGCATTTAATCCTGGAATTTGGGTATATCATGTTTTGCATTACCCTGAAACAACTGCTGACTTTAGATGTGTAGGTATTTCTTCTCTCAGATAACTTATGTCATAATGACAAATATTATATCTCCATAAAGCAAAATGCTGCTTATATTCAATGCTATTTCATTACAACCACACTTAAGAAATTACTCCATGAAGGTTTTAGCTTTAATCATTCAACAACTCTACTAGAAAGAAATAATTAACCAACCCGTTAGAAGATGTAAGATACTGTCAGAGATGTTAAGCTCTGATTAATTGCTTTTTAATTTGAGTAGACATGAAATGGTCTTATGCTTTCCAAGCGTATTAAATGCCTCCTCATAAGTAAAGTAAAGCCATTATAAAAGTAAACATGTTCTTATATGTCCACGGCCTTTTTGAAATAAACACATAAGAGATGCTAAATACTAAAAGATAGCTATCACCTAAGAAGAGGGTGGAAGCCATTCCTATATCAAAGAAGTGGTAGTGGATAATGTCAAAGCATTCAGGTGGTGATTTAAATATAGCCCCTTGAATTATACCACAAATCCATACTACTTGCATTTGACTCCTGGCTCTCTACTTATTATCTGGATGATTCTGTGTTACCAGTGGAAGGTATCCAAGTTACGCCGAGTTAGTGGTGGCATTTCCACGTGGGTCTGCTGTAACCTCAGCTCTTGCCTCCTCAGAAGAAAGAATTGGACTGAGGGATATAAGGCAGAAAAAGACACCAAGACACTGAAGAAAGTTTCAAAGCAGGAGTGGAAGTTTATTTTTAAAGGCTTTAGAACAGGAAAGAAAGTTCACTTAAGAGATCCAAGTGGGCTCCTGAAGATCAAAGAGAGCGTTTGTCCTGGGTCCTAGGGCTTTATAGGCTTGGCTCTTTCCCATGATTCTTCCTGTAGTGTGGGCTTCCCACATGCACAGTGCCCTCCTTACCCATGGGAAGTGAGCATGCACAGTGTGTTTAGGAAGTTGCATGCATATGCAACTGAAGCATTTTTCTCTTCTCCAGGGAAGAGTACCTGGAAGGTCATACTTTGCCATTTCATCTCTTAACACACATTCCCAGGAAGCTGCTTCTCCCTGGCATCTGCATTCAATTAACAGTTTTAATGTTGATAGCTGTGGATCATCAGGAGATTGTCTTCTCCCTGATGACCTGGCATTGGCTACCAAATTACTATTTTTAGAGAGTCAATGTGATAATCATCAAACCATCACCTGACATTCTTAGTGGGTAGGGGAAGAAGAACCCTCTCCTGCCCCACTCATGCCAATCTAACTACCTGTAATATTTGCACAGGTGAAGTAATCTCTCTCTACTTAAGTTTTCCCATCTATATAATGTGACTAATAACGGCACCAGTTATTATTAGGGCTTCTGTGAGAGCTAAATGTGCTAAACAATGAATTAAAGAATAGCATACAGCAAGCAATCAATAAGTTTGACATATGCTGCAATGACAATTATAAACTCCCTTTCATCTCTGATCCATCCCTACCTAGATTACCTAGAGAGGTCTGATCTCAGCAACAGATGAATGGGACATTGGCCAAAATCAATTTTCATATTTCTAAAGTCAATTATGGATTGTTTTATGTAAAAACATAGCAAGGCATTTGATCCAGATGGAAGTGAAGGTTTTAATCCATTTTCAAGTCATACTTGCAGCCTCAAATGACATATTTCTGAGACACTTTACTGTAAACCACTGACAAATTGAAAATATTACAATAAAAGACACAATTCTGAACTCAAATATAAAATGCCTTGGCTAAAATATCTATTCCAGACTTAAAATTATTGGCTAGTTTTGGGCTTAAATAGAAAAATCACAATTCATGATGCATCTTGAATTAAACAGAATATAGTGTAAATTTAGCAACAATTTAATTCTAGTGGTGCATTCATCTACAGACTCCAAACTTTTGCAAATACATATTATGTCACTATCCTCATTTAACAGCAACTCCAAAACATAGGTGACGTTTAGTATTTTCAGCCAACTAACCAAGTATTTACTGATCTGCTGTTGAGTACTGATGAGTGTCCTAGGAGCTAAGGTATATTTTTAAATTTCTTATTTACTTCTATTTTCTAAAATATACTGACTGAAGTAGAATATTAGTAAGTCATATAAATTAAATTGAACAAACATTTATAATACCTAGCATTATGCTACATGGGTAAGGGGAAAGTAAGATGATTGAAAGAGGATGTCTTTCCTTAAAAATAATACAATTTTGCAGGGTAGATATTTATAATCGTAATAATTGATAGATGTTATGCGTTGTAGTAAGTACTTTACATGTGTTGTCTCAGTTTATTTTCACAACCACCCTATAGCTAGGTACTAATCTAACTCGTAGTAAGGAAATTGTATCTTAAAGAGGTTGAGAGATTTTCTCGAGGTTACATGATGAAGACTCGGGGAGGTTAATCACTCACTTGCATCACCACAGGTGGATCCTCATTGTTCAACCTCTGAGTGGGACTCTGAAATCTCTAACAAAATAGCCCTAGCCCTCTGCAGCCAGACACAATATTTCTTCAGGAGTTTCACACATTCTTTCCTTCCTTATAAATTTTAGAATGTATAGCCAGGCACAGTAGCTACTCCTGAGCCTGAGGATCAGGCTTTCAAGGCCAGCCTAGGGAAGATAGCAAGATCCATCCTATCTGTATGAAAAAAAAAAGAAAAGGAAAAAAAAATTAGCTGGGCATGGTGGTGTGTGCTCGATCATATGATAGCTCTATATTTAGTTTTTGGAAGAACCTCCAAACTATTCTTTATAGTTTATACTAATTTACATTTCCACCAATGGTGTACAAGGGTTCCCTTTTCTCCACGTCCTTGGCAGCATTTGTTATGGTCTGGCTGTTGGTTATAAGCCATTTTAACTAGGGGGAGATTATAACTTATTGTAGTTTTGATTTGCATTTATCTGAAGAGCAATGATGTTAAGCACCTTTTCACATGCATGTTTGTCATTTGCATGTCTTCTTTTGAGAAATGTCTGTTCAAATCTTTTACTTATTTTTTAATTGAATTATTATTATTTTTATATAGAATTGTTTGAGCACCTAGTATATTCTGATAATTAATACCTTGTCAGATGGGTAGATTGCAAATATTTTCTTCCATTTTGTGGGTTGTCTCTTCACTTTGTGGACTGTATCCTTTGCTATGCAGAAGCTTTTTAACTTTATGTGACCCATCTGTCCACTTTTGCTTTGGTTGCCTGTGCTTGTAGGGTGTTAGTTAAAAAATGCCTGATGTCCTGGAGAATCTCTCCAATGTTTTTGTATAGTAGTTTCATAGTTTGAGGTCTTAAATTTAAGTTCTTAATCTATTTTGATTTTATTTTTGTATATGGTGAGAGATAGAGGTCTAGATTCATTTTTCTGCATATGGGTCTCCAGTTTTCCTGACACCGTTTATTAAAGAGACTGTCTTCTTTCCAGTGTATATACTTGGTACTTTTGTCAATAATGAGTTCACCATAGATGTGTGAATTTGTTTCTTGGTTTTCTTTTCTGTTCCATTGGTTTATGTGTCTGTTTTTATGCCAGTACCATTCTGTTTTGGTCACTACATCTCTGAGCTGAAGTCAGGTAATGTGATTTCTCCAGTTTTTTTTTTTTTTTTTCTTTTTGCTTAGGATACCTTTGGCTATTCTGGGTCTTTTGTTGTTTCCATAAAAGTTTTAGGAGTTTTTTTTCTTCTATTTCTGTGAGGACTATCATCAGTATTTTAACAGAAATTGTACTGACTCTGTAGGAAAGGTTTCAAATATTCCAAAGAACTTTAGTGTATCTGCTTTAGGAAAAACCCCAAGCTCATTAATGCTGTGGTTCTTGCAGTCTTATAGAGGCACCTCCTTAATGGTCTTGGACAAGACCTGGAATAATTCTTTGGCTTACCAGGCAAAGGCTCTTGTTTGCTTTCCTTACTTTCTCCCAAGTAAACAGAGTCTCTTTCTCTGTGTATGTGTTCCTAACCACCTGAACCTGGGGTCGAGTGACACAAACACTCTATGGCCACTGCCACTAGGACTGTGCTGGGTCAGACCTGAAGCCAGCACAGCATTGGGTCTTGCCCAAGACCTGCTGTAACCATTCCCTGTCTACTGCCTATGTTCACTCTAGGCTCTGGGGCTCTAAATTCAGCAGGTGGCAATGCCAGCCAGGCTTGTGTCCTTAAACCCATCTGCCCAAGCTAGAGAGGATTCTCTGATTACAGTGGTCAGAATTTGAGGTTGCAAAATTTGAGGACCTGGGTGGCAAGTTAACCCAGGTCCAGGCAGGTCCAGGGGTGCCATCCAGGAGCCAGGGACTAGAGCTACAAAACCTTAAAAGTTTAATTGGTGTTCTATCGTATTGCAGCTGAGATGGCACTCAAGATACAATCCTTCCCAGTCCTCTCTCTTCTTTCTGAAGACAGAAGAGCCTCTCTCCATGGCCACCACCACTATAGGCATGTGGGGAGCACTGCCAGATTACTGCCAATGACCCTTAAGGCCCATGGGCTCTTCAGTCAGATTGTGGTGAATGCTGCCTGGTTTAGAACTCATGCTCCAGGGCAGTTGGCTTTCTTCTGGCCCAAGACAGGCCTAGAAATTCCATCTAAGGGCCAAGTCCCTGGAATCAGAGACCCCAATGGTCTGCTTGGTGCTGTACCTCTGTTGCTGAGCTGGTACCTAAGATGCAATACAAAGTCTCCTTTACTTTTTCCTCTGCTTTTCTTAAGCAGAAGGAGTCTCACTTTGTAGCCTCCACAGATGGGAATGTGCTGAGTCTCATCTGAAATCAGCAAGTTTCAGAGTCTCACCCAAGACACTAGAGGATGTACCTGAGTGTTCCTGTTGATTATTCAGGACCCAGGGGCTTTTGAGTTAGCAAGTGATGAATACTGCCAGAACTGGGTCCTTCTCTTCAAGGCAGCACATTCCTTGCTGGCCCATCATGTGTCTGCAATGTTCATAAGCTAGGTCCTGGAAAGTGGAATGCACAACTCTGCCTGGTACTCTATTCTGCTGTGGCTGAACTAGTATCCAAGATGCAAGACAAAGTCCCTCCACTCTTCTCTCTACTTTTCTCAAGTGAAAGGAAGGGGTCCCTTTTGGAGCCATGAGCTGTGCAGCTTGGGTTAGAGGAGGGCTGATGCTAGCACTCCCTTAGCTGTTACAGCTGGTGTCTCAGTAGTTCACCAGTCTCCCACATTACACTGACTCTGGGCCCAGTTCATCACTATGACTCATCACTAGTTTCAGTCTTTGTGGACTAGATTGCCTATTAAGTTTATTGTGGCCCTACAGCACTTTAGCCAGAGGTGGTGGGGCTTGTAGGATCTCAAATTCTGACCACTGGGATCAGAAATTCCTCTCTGTCTTGGGCAGATGGGATTAAATACTCCTACTGGGCCAGGTATTAGCTGAGTTTTGTCTAGTTTCCCTTTTTTCTATAGCTGGACAACATCGAGGTCACTCACAATTTTTGTCTCTTCCTCTCACCAGTGCACAGAAACTGTCTCTGAACAATGTCCCTGCTGCCAGAAGCTGAGGAGGAGTGGTGCCAGTGATTCAAGGCTGATTTTCCACCTCTTCAATACCTCTCTTAGAGATATACAGGTAAGACCAGGCACTGTGAGTACTCAGCTGATTTTTGGTCCTTATGAAGGTGCTTTTTTATGTTTGTAGATAGTTGTTAAATTTGTGTCCTTGCTGGGGGGATGTGAAGTCTTTCTTCTGTCATCTTGCTCCACGCTTTTCTCCATTCTTTTAGCATTTTTCAAGAATACAGTGCGTTGTTATTAACCATAGTCATCATATTGTACAATAGAGCACTTGAATTTATTGTTCCTAATTAATTGAAATTTTATATCTTTTATTGACATCATCCCATCCCCTTCCCCCAACTGTTTCAGCCTCTAGTAAGCCCCATCTACTTTCTACCTATATTGGATCAGCTGTTTTAGATTTCACATAAGTGTGAGATTATCCAGTATTTGCCTTTATGTGCCTGACATATTTCACTTCAAATAATATCCTTTAGATTCACACATGTTATCACGAATGGGCGGAATTCTTTCTCTTTTAGCAGAATAATATTTCACTGTACATACTTGCCACATTTTCTGTATCCATTCATCCATTGATAGCTACTTATGTTGATTTCACATACTGACTACTGTGATTAATGCTGCAGTAAACATGGTAATGCAGATATGTCTTTAAAATAATGATTCATTTCTTTTGTATTTAAAGGAAGTGTGATCACACAGTAGTGTGATCACGGACTTACATGATTGCTATATTTTTTATTTGGTGAGGAATCTCCATACTGTTTTCTATAATAGCTGTACTAATTTACATTTCCACCAAAAGTGTGAAGAGTTACCTTTTTTCCACATCCTTGTCTATGCTTACTATCTTCTGTTATCTTTTAAACATAATAGCCATCCTAACATGTGTGTTGCAACATCTTACAGGTTTAATTTTAATTTTGCTGATAATTAGTTACATTGAGCATATTTTTTTCTACACTTAGTGGCCATTTGTTCATATGTCTTCTTTGGAGAAGAGTTTATTAATTTTATTCATTCCATTTGCTCATTTTGAAAATTGTCTTATTTCCTTTTTTGTTTACTTTACTGTGAGAGTTCCTAATTTTGGATATTGACTATCAGATTAATGATTTTAAAAAAATTATCCCATTTGATAGGTTGTCTTTTCACTCTGCTGATTGATTTTTCTGTTAGGAGCTTTCTATTTGATGTAGTCCCACTTGTCTATTTTTGCATTTGTTGCCAGTGCTTTTGGTATCATATCCAAAAGATTATTGCCAGGCCAATGCCACAGATCTTTTTCCTTATTTTTTCTTGTAGTAGTTTTATACTTTCAGGTCTTACATTTAATTGTATACTCTATCGTGAGTTGATTTTTGTATGTGGTGTGAGATAAGGTCTGTTTTTATTCTTCTGCATCTAGATATCCAGTTTTTTACAACTCCATTGATGAAAGAGACTCTTCTTTCTCCATTTTGTAATCCTGGCACCACTGCTGAAAACCAGTTGGCTGTAAATATATGGACTATTCATTTTGTTTTCTTTGTCTGTGTTTCAGTTTTGATGCCAGTACAACGTATTCTGGTTATGATAGCTTTGTAGTATATTTTGAAGTCAGGTAGTGTGATGTATGCAGATTTATTCTTTTTGTTCAAGATTACTTTAGTTATTCAAGGTCTTTATGATTCCATAAGAATTTTGGAATGTATTTTTATATTTCTTTGAAAAATGTCATTGACAATTTGATAGTAATTTACATTAAATCTTTAGATCACTTTGTGTAGCATGGAAATTTTAATAATCCTAGTTTTTCTTTTTCCTTTTTTCTTCAATTTCTGAAGAGGAAATGTCTTCTCCTTCACTTGTGTCTCCTTCAATTTCTTTAATAAATGTTTTATAGTTTTGAGGAAAAATATTTTTCACTATCTCAGTTAAATTTATTCCTAAGTATTTTTTTGTAGCTATTGTTAAGAAGATAGTTTTCTTGATTTCTATTTCAGATAGTTTGCTGTTAATTGTTAAGGCACTGCTAATTTTTGTATATTGATACTGTAGTCTACAACTTTACTGGATTCTTTATTAGTTCTAGCAGGTTTTTTGGTGCATGTATGTGGAGTCCCCAGGAGTTTCTATATATAAGATCACATCATCAGTAAACAGAAACAATTCCACTTCTTTCTTTTTTCCTATGAGAATGTCTCTTATTTCTTTCTCTTGATTAAAAACAACTCTCCGTTTGTCTTTTCTATTGTTATTGTAATCTTTATTTTATTAATTTTTGTTCTAGTTTTTATGATTTCCTTCGTTCCATTAAGTTTGGGCTTAGCTTATTCGTGTTCTTTCTAGTTCCTTGAGTTGCAACATTAGGTTATTTGAGATTGTTTTTCCTTTTTTTTTTGGATGTGTTTTGTTGCTATAAAGTTCCCTTCTAGCACTGCTCTTGCTTTATCCCTTAAGACTGGTATGTTTCTATTTTCATTTGCCTTAAGATTTGTATGTTTCTATTTCATTTGCCTTAAGATAATTTTAATTCCCTTTTTAATCTCTTTATCGATTCAGTGGTTGTTTAGTAGTGTACTGTCTATTTTCCACATGTTTGTCAAATTTCTAAAGTGTTTTTATTATTGATTTCTAGTTTGATACCATTGTGGTCAGAAAAGTTACTTGATAAAGTTTCAGCCTCATTAAATTTGTTAAGACTTGTTTTGTGGCCTAACAGCTGATCTCTCCTGGAGAATTGTTCCATGAATAATTGAGAAAAATATGTATTCTGCAGCTGCTGGATGGAATGTTAGGTCCATTCAGTCTTGAGTGTAGTTTGTTGATGTTTCTTTGTTGATATTCTCTCTGGACGATGTATCTACTAATGAAAATGGGTTTTTGAAGTCCTCTACTATTATCTCCCCTTTCAGTTCTAGTAACATTTGCTTTATCTTTGTAGTTGCTCCAATGTTGGCTTATCCCATTTAGAAAACTGCAAAGTGCTTTTGTTAGCCTACAAAGCCCCCACAACCTAGTCTTATGCTGAGTCTTTGGACTCATTCTTTCCTATACTTTCCCTATTCACCCTGCTCTATACACATTGGATTTTTTTCTGGTCCTTGAATGCCATGTTGCATGTGGAGGAGTCTAGACATATTTTACAAGCAATGTGAAACAAAATTTTTGCTTCACATTGTTTCTTCAAACAGGGCGATCCTTATTTTTTTGGAGTCTGCTCAATCCTGAGAAATTGGGGAAGCATCTGAAATTTGATATAGTAGTTTCAATAATTTAAAACTTTCTATTCCCTTCAAATAACATTTTTATCATTCAGTAGATTTCAGAATCAGAGTCACTGAGCTGAGTTCTGGGTAGTTAAATTTACAGTGAGATAATTGTATCGAATACCTTACACCAAAAATATAAGGGTTTGATTAGTAGTGCAGAGAAGTAAGGCTGCAGAAAATAACTTAAAAAACAGAAGTGAATATATGATAGACAAGTCAGGGGAAAGAATATTTTTAGCTATATCTCAAAGAGTGAGCAGCAACTGGTTAAGTGAAAATAATCAGAGGAATAGTTCAGGATGTAGGATTCCTGAAGAGGGCAAAAAGGCAAGATTTAAGAGCAGAGCATCAGATTGGCTATAAAAATGAGCTTACATTAGAAAGTAAAGTGCGCGAGATGTTTGTTCTTGAGTTTTCTAAATTTAATGAGCTTAATCTTTCTACAATCTGAAGGGTCGGTAAATTCAAATCTACAAAGATTCCATGAGACTATTGTGTTGATTTGTGCTTGTATTTACAGCATCTTGGCTTGATTGTATCTTTTAGAGTAGAATATATTTATCCTCAGGATATGCAAATACTGGGTTTCAGTAGTATTTTTTTTCTCCCTAAGTGACAAAACATTCACAGTCATGTTGCTTAGTTTAAAAAATCAAGCAAGTCTTCAAGTAGTACTTTTTCTTCAAGGTATCTGACTTGATTTGAAGCATAAATCAAATTATATTTCATTACCTTTTGATTTGTCGGCAGTCTATTGTAGGATGAGGAGCCAGCAGAGAAATACATGCAAAGCAAAGCTTCTTTCTTAATTAAAATATTTACTTTCTCCAATTCATTCTTCCTGACCAAAAAAAAAAAAGCACACAAGCATGCTCATTATGCCAATATCCCAGTTTCAGCATCCTTCTCGATTTCTTTGCACTAGTCCAAATCTGGTTTCCATAATCAGTCTTTTCCTATTTCTTATTTGGAATGACCACCTTTTGTGCTTCTGAGATGTTGCAAGTGAGTACAAATCAAGAAGAAAATAGATTATCCAGGCACAATTTTTATTTATGCTTTGACTCTAGTGTCATTGTCTTCATTGTTTTACATGCATAGTTTTATTTTCCAAAAGATAAAATCTCACTATCTCAGATTTTTAATAGTATACTGAAATTGGTTTCAAGAAACAAACTTGACACAATTTTGCCACATTATTTAATTTTAGGCAACATTTGTTAAAAAAACAGAATGGTTTTACTTCAGGGCTATTTAAATCATATGGATTTACTTCTTTTTTCCTATTTAGGCATGAAAACAGAAGTTCACTCTCAACCTTAGAGACAGTTGGTTTTTATAAATTTTGAGATTAAAATTTAACTCTCTAGACAAGGACAGTATCAATTATTAGAGAAAAATTCTACCTAATAGAATATAGTTTAAATTATTTAACTATATAATTTTCAATCTTCTATTCCCAGATATTATTGTGTTCCTTTATAATTTTAGCAGGCAGCTGCAAAATTGAATATTAGAAGATAATTAGTTATTTTTAGTATATTTGAAAAATAATCCTGCATATTACCTGATTTTTAAGTAAAACAGTTTATTTTCATATTTTTATCTGTTGATTGCTTTAAAAAACTTTTATCTTTATTCTCGTTCCAAATTTATTTTACTCAGTTTTAATGAAGCCATTCTTTTTTTTCAAAGTATTGCTGAGATTTTGAAATTTGATGCTTTATTTTAGGGCTTATCTCCTACTTTAAAACTTTGGATGAACAATTATAAAGCAGCAAATTGGTGCTGCAAAGAGAAGACATGAAAAACAGAGTTTAGTAGATATTTTTTATGGTTCAGTCTTGAGAGAAAGAAAGGAAACTGAAGTGAAGTATCTTTGATCTTGGAACTACATTGCTCTCCTGCTGAGAGGAGTCTCAGACTCTGGAAAATAAATGGCCAACAGAACAAGATCATAGAGTTTTCCTATATTCTGTAAGTTACTGACAAAAAGCAGATTGAGGTAATGCTAAATCCGTATAACCCAGCACGTTGAGAAAGATCTTTGAAAAAGAATCCTTAGATTGTCCTTCAGTTTTGCAGGACTGAACAGATCAGACAAGGATAACCAAAACTTAAACCTTGTTGCTTTAGAGGAGTCAGATATCAGCCAAATAATTTTGAAACATAATAAACATACCTTTTATTGCTTTGTCTTTGTCATTGGTAAAGAGACACTCAGTTATATAACTCTGTACTAAGCCATCTCTCCAAGCTAACACAAAGGCACAAACAACAGTCAGTATCTCTTTGAAAATGATTTTAAGCTAGTTGTTGAAATATTTAATAATCATGTTGATAACGTATTAAAAAACAGGAAGACATTTAATTCTGAGAATCAGTTCTCCCTCGACAAAAAGGTTTTTGAAAAAGAGCAGGGGAGAGAGAGAGAGTCTGAAAATGTATGGGTACTGAAAATTCAATATTCCAGTATACTGACCCGCCATTTTCTGTTTCCATTTTGAAGAAATGTTTGAATTTCTTTGGGCTAATTTTTTATTTTGACATCCTTAGTTACATGCTCAGTCACAGGATGTTTTATTAAAAAATATATGATACAATGGCACAGGAGGCATGACTGTATTTCTTATCTGTGCTAATGTAGCCAATGTGGTCTCAGCTGATCATTTAGTGGAAAATTGGCTTGGGGTCTACTGTGACATCTCTCTACCACTCAGGTGATATTTATAATAATTGATTGCCTAAGAATTTGGGGGTGGTTTTGTGGAAGATTTTTAGTGATGGCAACTCCAGGCTTTTTCTTCTTGTTGCTTTTGTTGTTGTTGTAGAGAGAACAGGGGCAGGAGGATGGTAATTTGGTACATGAACACCAGGGAGAGATAAGAAACCACTGTGGTCCTGACACAGCAAAGTTAAAGAAAACACCGGAGCATCTGACAGCTTTGCAGAGGGAAAGCAGTAATTTCAATAAAGGAATTAATAGAACTGTCAGCACTGATAAAGAGCTCCAATTTAAGGGTTTGTGGGACTAGCCCTTGATGAGAAGGCCAGAAGAGAAAAATATGAAATAATAAAGAAATATTTTTTTACATAGTACATCACAAAATAATTGTAATGGACAGGCTAGTAAGATTTAGGGAAAATAAAGTTACATAATAACTAACCATGGAGTCTTGGAAGTGTCATTTTATCCCTGTCGATTTCAATTACCTTCTTAAAAATTAGGTTGTCTAGGATGAAGAAACAGCAAATATATGGCTTGTCTGATATCTCTCTCCTGTCTTGGACCATTTATGGCATAATTAATGGATTCTAGCACTCTCTCATGCAAACCTTTGGTATGGTTTCAGAATTATGTATACAGCCATGCACCTCATAATGATGTTTTGGTCAGTGATGGGTGACGTATATGGTGGTTCTATAGATTATAATATCATATTTGTACTGTACTTTTTCTATGTTTAAATAGACAAATACTTACCACTGTGTTACAATTGCCTACAGAATTGAGCGCAATAACAATGTACAGGTTGTAACCTAGAAGCAATAAGCTCTACAATATAGCCTAGGTATGTAGTAGGCTATTTCATCTAGGTTTATTTAAGTACACTCTTATGATACTCATACAATGACAAAATTTCTTAATGACACATTTCTCAGAGCATGTTCCCATCATTAAATGATGCATGACTGTATATATACTCCCTGTATTTGAAGTCTGTGTGAAAACAACCAATTAATCCAGGCTAGCATGCAAGGATTATTTGTGTACTAGAGGATCTCTGTATTATTTCATTTTCATGCTGCTGATAAAGACATCCCCAAAACTGGGAACAAAAAAAGATTTAATTGGACTTACAGTTCCACATGGCCGCATGAGGCCCCAGAATCATGGCAGGAGGCAAAATGCTCTTCTTACATGGCAGCAGCAAGATAAAATAAGGAAGAAGCAAAAGCAGAAATCCCTAATAAACCCATCAGATCTCATGAGACTTATTTACTATTATGAAAAGAGCATGGGAAAGGCTGGCCCCCATGATTCACTTTCCTCCCTCTGGGTCACTTCCAAAACATGTGGGCATTTTGGGAGATACAATTCAAGTTGAGATTTGGGTGGAGACACAGCCAAACCATATCATTGCTCCCCTGGCTCCTCCAAATTTCATGTCCTCACGTTTCAAAACCAATCATGCCTTCCCAACAGTCCCACAAAGTCTTAACTCATTTCAGCATTAACCCAAAAGTTCACAGTCCAAAGTCTTATCTGAGACAAGGCAAGTGCCACCATATGTCATAGTCTTGTTACCACAGATTTAGCCACCTGGAAATGTCCAAAGGGGGACCACCTGTTCCATTATGTTGATGATATTAAGATCTGATTTTCTTGCAGAGTTAGAAGCAGTGACACCCCTCTTGTAACAACATTTAACCACATGTGGTTGGGCTGTCAACAATTCCAGGGTCCAAGAACCTGGATTGTCTGCCAAATTCTTAAGAATCATACCCTGGCTTACCGCAATTGGGCAGCTGCAGACCTTTGTGGGCCTCCTGGCGTATTGGTGGGCGTTTTGCCCCATTTGGCTCAAATGATAAAATTGTTGTATTGGTTGACAGAAAACGGGCTACTTGGGATTGGGACAATGAAGCTGAGACAAGATTTCTGGCAACCAAGTGGGCTATTCAGCAAGCAGAGGCCCTATACATGATTGACCAGGAGCACCCATTTGAGCTTGATGTACATGTGACAACAGATGGTTTTGGATGGGGCCCATAGCAGCGCATGGAACGCTTTAGAACAGCGGTAGGCTTTTAATTCCAACTTTGAAAGGGGACTGAGCTCTGGTATGTACTAATAGAAAAGCAGTTAGCAGCTGCATATGCTGCTTTCTTCAGGCTCCTAAGAGTATAATGGGATGGGATATGGTAATCATGTAGATGACTTAGCCAGTAGCAAGGTGGATATGTTCATAAGTAACAAACCTTGGAATGGGAAGGCACAATCATCCACTTTAGCAAAGTGGGGTGCCTGCTTAGAACAGAGGAGGACTCTGAGTATGAGCCTCTTAACAGAATTCCAAGAAGTCTCGGGACCTGTAGTCCTGATGCAAGATAAAGCCATGAGTCAGCCTGAGGTACCTTTAGAACCCTGAGCCATAACTGTTTAAAGAGGGGCACCCCCTCATCCATCATGGGGCATGGCATATGGATGGGTCCAACTTGGGTGCTACTTCTGCCTGGACCGCTATTGTGGTCCAGCCTTGCACTGATACCATATGGCTTGATACTAGGTGTGGACAAAGTAGCCAATGGGCTGAACTCAGACTAGTGTGGATGGTGATCACCAAGGAGGTGACACAGATGGTAATTTGCATTAATAGTTGGGCAGTTTATTGAGGCTTAACCTTGTGGTTCACTACCTGGAAGCTACAGAATTGGCTTGTTAGTCACTGGCCCATTTGGGGCCAAGACATGTTGCAAGACCTATGGGAAGAAGGATGACCTCCTCCCACCAGGTATGGGGATGAATGATAACCTGTTGTTGCCTGTCTCAATACCCCTAAAGGAAGTGCAGCAAAAACCTGACTTTGGCCATATGCCCTCCAAGTCCTGCTGCAGATGGTTCGTTATTGCAGCCCTCTGATGGGAGAGACTACAGTATGAT
Source organism: Plecturocebus donacophilus (assembly GCA_004027715.1). Taxonomy (NCBI): domain Eukaryota; kingdom Metazoa; phylum Chordata; class Mammalia; order Primates; family Pitheciidae; genus Plecturocebus; species Plecturocebus donacophilus. The sequence continues at coordinate 49,625 of PVKP010002278.1, forward strand.
TTACAAGTCACTCCTTGGGTATTTAATACATGGCCTCCATTACTGACCATTCCTTGGGGGACTAGCTAGGGGATTTTGCCCTGTGGGTGCATCTCCCTATTAGAAGAACTCCCTTGGCCTTAGTGGGTGGAGTGTAAGGAAAATCACTGTACTTCAGTCAAGAATAGATTGAGGTAAACATCTGGTGCAAGATGACACAGCAGGACTGGAGTGCAGTGCACAATCTCATGCATTATATAACCACAGTTATATCCATGTTATGGGTGGGCATATAACCTGGCTCTGAGCCACTATCATCTGTAAGTAACATAAATGAACTACACTGCTGACTCTAAGAGAGAGAGCCACTGGCTACCTTGCAGGTGGACAGTGGGGAGCCAGGAAGTGGTGAGCACCCCAGGGAGTGCAGCTGCAGGTGTGGGGGTGGGGGTGGTAGTAGACGTGGAGCCAGCACTGAGAAAAGCTGCAGCTGGAGCTGGTGGCCAAGACAAAAGCGGATGGAGAGAGAAAGTAAAGCCATATCTTATCTACCTAGGGTCCCTCAAGTGTTCTTTCAGCTACCCCTCTACCTGTCCACCCCCTCCCCTTGGAACCCAGCTTGGGTTGGAACCTGATAGCAGGGATTAACAGTTGGTCCAAAATTGAACAGCATTAAATATTAACATACCTTTTTAGCCTTTCACTTACATAGACTTTTATGAAAATATGCACAAAAAAGGGGGAATTATGACTCTGGGCCAAATTTGTAATTGAGATAATGGCTGAATTTCAAGCATTCTAAGCCCTGGCTTCTCATGCTCATCTATTTGTTTCATCTGCAATTTTCTCTCAGACTCATCATTCACATTAACATCACGAAGAAAGTTCAAGGTTTAAAGTTGGTTCTCCCAAGGACATCTACCCTTTCATCTCCCAGGGAGATCAGAGCTTTAATCTGAAAGAGAATGATTATGACTGGACATTTGATTGCTGTGCAGAGGAAGCCTTCCAGGGAAACACACCAGAAGTAACTATTGCTTTATGAATAAGAATGAGGAGTTTCATGGCAAAAATGGAGATGACAAGCAGGGAATCAAGAGTTAGGAGACAGACTCTGCTTCTTCCTATAGACATTCAATGATGAACTTCATGCTCAACTGCTTTATCTATGAATGGGAGACTTTACAAGGCCATGACCAACACTATATGAGATAATGTGGGCGAAGTATTTTAAAATTTCTAAAGATATATATGAATGTAAATTTCAATAAATTTTTATGTTTGATTTTCTTCAGATACTCACAGAGATGTAAGATAAAAGCAATTAGAATAATGGGCAACAGCAGCCAAGTTGGTATATGATCTCAGGTCACTGCAGAGTCCCTCCTACCAGAGGCAGTAGGAAACGAACAAAAGATTAGCAATAGCGTCACTGAAAAATCTTTCAGGAATTTGTAAGTGCTCAATGCATAAGACTGTAGAAATGGACAGCACTAAGCAGGAAAAAGAGTCCTCTTGATACCTTTTCCTCATATTCTGCACAATGTTTAAAAACAAACTTGAAAATTTATTGTAATTCTGCATTCTTTAGAAAGATAGTCTACGCTATTATTAAACAAGTCTTCACTGAGTGCCTACTGTGTGCTAGGTTGTTGATGTCCATGTAAGGAGAGCTATTTATGTGTCAGGAATCAGTTAAACACTTTAAATTATTATCTTATTCAATTTTCATAACAATTTATAGGGTTCATGTGGATATGCCCTTTTTAATATATCAAGAAATAGAAAGATAATGCAACTAACATAATGTGGATATGAGGTAGGTTTTGGCAGAATTGAGATTCAAATCCAGGTCTGCACCATTCCAGAGGCTGTGCACTCAAACACAATGCTCTATTGACAGTTTAGTCTTTGGAAGTCTATACTCTTCTTCAACTGATTTAATTAAATTTTACAAATGTCTGTAAAAGAGATACAAAATGAAATTTAATTTATGTCAATTTTTAGAATAAATATGCTTCATCCAGGAATTTATAGGCCAGGATAAGAATGAAAATGCTATGTATAAACATTTGAATGTTCTCATGCAAGAGGTTTTTAAGCAACTTTATTTCATATTTAGTCCTAAACAATAGAAATTTAAACTTTGCTTTACATCCCCAACTTTCAGAGTCAGACATCAGATGTTCACAGTATTTTGTCTTTCAAGACAGGAAAACAGAGTCTTTATCTTGTAGTATAGATGTATTTGTTGTAGTTCAGCCTATTCCATTGAAATACTGTAAAATATGTCTCTCATTAATTTTTTTATTTACTTTTTTCCCCTAACTTTTATTTTAGGTTTAGGGGTACATGCGCAGGTTGGTTACATGAGTAAATTGTGTGTAATGCAGATTTGGTGTACTGATAATTTTGTCACCCAGGTAATCAGCATAGTGCCTAATAAGTAGTATTTTCATTTTTCAACCTCCTCCGATTCTCCACCTCCAAATAGGTCTCAGTGTCTATCGTTCCCTACTTTGTGTCCATGTGTGTTCAATGTTTTGCTTCCACTTATAAAGGAGAACACATGGTATTTGATTTTCTGTTCCTGCATTAAATCACTTAGGATTATGGCCTCCAGCTCTATCCATGTTGTTGTAAAATCCCTTATCTAATTTTTTAATAGTTGCATAGTATTGCATGGTAGACACATACCACATTTTCTTTCTCCAGTCTGACATCAGTGGACAACTATGTTAATTTCATGTCTTTGCTATTGTGAGTAGTACTGTGATATACATACATGTGCATGTGTCTTTATGGTAAAATGATTTATATTCTTTTTGGTATATACCCAATAATGGAATTATTGGGTTGAATGGTGATTCTCTTTTAAGTTCTTTGAGGAATAGCCACACTGCCTTTCACAGTTGCTGAACAAACTTGCATTCCCACCAGCAGTGTAAGGGACAAAGGTATCCCTTTTCTCCACAATCTCACCAGAATCTGTTATTTTTTGACATTTTAGTAATAGCCATTCTGACTTGTATCGAATGGTATCTGGTTATGATTTTGACTCAAATGTCTCTGATGATTAGTGATACTGAGCATTTATTTCATATGATATGTTTGTTGGCCACATATATGTCTCCTTTTGAGAAGTGTATGTTCATATCCTTTGCCCATTTTTTAAATGTTTTGTGTTTTGTTTTGTTTTGTTTTTTGTTTTTTGCTTGTTGATTTGTTTGATTTCCTTATAGATTCTGGATATTAGATCTTTGTTGAATTCATAGTTTATAAATATTTTCTCCCTTTCTAAGATTGTCTATTTACTCTGTCGATAGTTTCTTTTATTATGAAGAAGCTCTTTAGTTTAATTAGGTCCCATTTGTCAACTTTTGTTTTTGTTGCAATTGCTTTCAAAATTTTGTCATGATGCTTTTGCTTGGGCCAATGTTCAGAATGGCATGCCCTAGATCTTTTTTCTAGAGCCTTTATAGTTTTCGGTTTTACAGTTAAGTTTTTAGTTCATTTTGAGTTGATTTTTGTATATGGTGAAGGGAACTAGTTTGAATGTTCTACATATGTCTAGCCAGTTATCCTGGCAGCATTTATTGAATAGGGATATCATTCACAGTTACCAAAAAATGCCATTTGTCTTATTCCAAGTCACATAAGGTGGAATGCCTGAGAATGACAGAGAGTAGTCAGAAGTGAGAGTAAAAGAGAAAGAGATAAAAAAAAAAGTAAAATCTGTTTTCGAAACTTTCTTAACAATAATACCAATACACTCAAATGCAGAAATGAAAACCCATAAACTGAAAATATTCAAGTCAAGAAGCTGCAATGTGCAGTGTCATCGGAAGACTTCATTTTGTGTCCAACTCCACACAGAAAGAAAACCACAAATCACTTCAAAATATGAATAACTATAAATCATAAACTTGGTTCCTTACAATTCTTCAAGATGAGTATTGCATGGGAAAAGATTTTTTGTCTTGGACCAAAAGATAGTTTTGGAGGCCTACAAATGTTTCCCATTGATATCAACATATCACACAGGCAGGTAGCCAAACCCCAATGTGGCCTTTCCATTTATCTGACAGCATTTCTGTCACAGCAGAGGATCTGAGATGGTATAGAAGTGTTTGTATCCCAGCAGCAGGTGGAAGCCAGGGGATGTCTACCAAAGTTGTAAATGTATACATTCGGTAGCATAGCTGAGAGGTAGCAGCCTCACGGAGTATGTCATGGAAAATTCTAAGGATGATGAGGCCGGACAACTCTGCATGAACCCACAGCAGGTAAGCACTGCAGTGAATCTGGCTGGCTGCCATTATTGAGGCTCTTATTTTTCTTTTTTTGCAGTTGGAGCTAGGCTTTTTACTAGTATTAAAGGTGCAGAAGTGCAACTACAGAAGTTAATGCATCATTTATCTATAGTAAGAGAGAAATATAACTCAGTATGTTTAATTATGATGGCCAGTTTTTTTTCCACTAGCTTATGACCATTTTTAGTCTATAAAATTAGCTAATTTGTAGGATTTTCTGCTAACAGAACTGATATACCTATTCTAGAAGATTATTTAGCAGTACATACCAAAAGCCTTAAGATGTGCGTATGTTTTCTGTAGGCAATTTCAGTCATAGAAATTAATTTTAAGAAGGATTCATTCAAATACCTAGCTAAAGAATGGTTACTCATGACAATATTAGTTATTAGAGTAAAAATTAGACTGAATCTAGTTTCTGTATACAGAAATGGTTAAATAAATTTCCATATATCAATAACTGAAATGTTATTCAGTTATTTTAATGGTCACTGTCACTGTGCATTATGATTTATAGAAATTTGAGAGTCACAGACTATTGTAAAAATAGGATAAACATTATGAGCATTCTCCTCTTCTAAAATGTACATGGACTTACCTAATATCATACCTAGAGTTCAGAACAAAATGCCAAAAAGTTCATGAATCTCCCAAGTGCATTTAGGGATCTGAAGTTAAAAATTTAACATTAATGACTATTGAATTATAAACCATTGACAATATATTAGCTGAAAAATGTCAGAATATGTATTATATACACAGAATTATTCCATATTGTATTTATATGACACCCCAATCAAAGGAAAGAAACTACATCTTGAAGTTCGCTTTTGCCTTTTTAAAAGCTTGCTGAAACAGACCGGGAGCAGTGGCTCACACCTGTAATCCCAGTGCTTTGGAAAACTCAGGCAGGTGGATTACCTGAAGCCTGGTTAACATGGCAAAACCCTGTCTGTACTAAAAATACAAAAAAATTAGCTGAGCATGGTGACAGGCAACTGTAATCCCAGCTACTTGGGAGGCTGAGGCAGGAGAATCGCTTGAACACGGGAGGCCAAGGTTACAGTGAGCTGATATCATGCCACTGCACTCCAGCCTGGACGGCAGAGGGAGACTCCATCTCAAAAAACAAAAACAAACAAACAAAACAAAAAAAACCAGAAAAGTTTGCTGAAACAAAAAGTGCTCAATTGCCTACTTTTAAGCGAAAGTCACATATTTCAACAAAAATACTTTATACATAAAATAATGATAGGTCTCGGTTTGGCAGTTTTCTGTGTTTCTGTGTGTTTGGTGAAGGTGATAGGGGAGCATGACTAAAAATATTATAGTTAGCTGCAATTATTATAATAGAAACCAGTTCTAGTTAATTTAAGCAAAATGACCATTTATCAAAAAAGACATGCCTAGATGAGGAGTTCTAGAATGGTGAATGAATTTCTCTGCAGGGAAGCAACTAAACATCCACCTAGCTAATCTCTGGAAATTTTCACAAGGACATAAAGCAAATGGTTAAATATTTATTCAAGAAAATCTGATAAATCTTCAGAATTTTGTGGCACTTGACTTATGACTCACTCTTCCTATCTCAATTCAGCATGGTGCAAATTTCACTCCAGGTAGATGAGGCCGAAAAACAGGCTTCTTCCCCCTCCACCACCTGCATTCTGTTTAAGGATTATAGCATTTCCCTGGTAGAGGCAATTTGCCATATTTCCTTATCTTTCTAAGCTTCGTGTTGTAGAGGCTAAAATCAAGCTTTCTGCAGCTGAGAGGTCAAGAACATCCCTTTTCCACATAGCCCTGAAAAAACTAGAGCAATAAGTCAGTAATTAGCTTAATAGCTGAGTGTGATACCAACAGAAGCATACGGATTAAAAGAGAGATCAAAAATAGAGGCAACGAGAACCTGCTAACACCACTGGAATCTCAGGAACACCGTGCACATGCGCTACAGTATACTTTTTGAAGAGTGAAGATAAAGCTACACACTATGAGAGAGATAGGCTTTCTCCAAATAGTCTAACAAATAAATAAGCAAATAACAATAAGCCCTGGGTGTGGTCAGTAGGAAGTTACCAAAATACATTATCTAAAATGTGCATATTAAATAAAAATTATGAGGAATGAACAGGCAATAGAAACGCCTGTCAGAGGGGACAGATGTCAAACTTAGAAGCCAAAAACTTCAAAGAAGCCGTTATAAACATGCTCAAAGAAATAAAGTTATAAAGGTAGACCATAATTACACAAGAAAAGATAAATATTTCCAAATATAGAATGTAAAGTGATAAATGTCATAAAAGGTCTGAATAAAAATTCTATATTTGAAAAATAAAATCCTAAAATAAAAATTCACTGGAATATCCCAACAGTAGATTTGAATATAACTTAATAGATATTATGTTATCTAAAGGAAAAAGGGGAAAAAAAGATTTGAGAAAAATGAATATAATCCCAAAGAAATATAGACAAATATTAAGCACAAAAATATATGCATAATTGAAATACTAGAAAAAGAAAGAAAAGAACAAAATAAATATTCAAAGAAATAACACCTTAAAATGTCCCAAATTTGATGAAATTATAAAGCTAACATGAAAGAAGTTCAAGAAACTTCACATAAAATAAACCAAAAACACTAAGCCCGGTATGGTGGCTCATTTCTGTAATCCCACCACTTTGGGAAGCAGAGGCAGGAAGATTACTTGAGGCCAGGGGTTAGAGACCAACTTGGGCAGTGTAACAAAAACCCACCTATACAAAAAATTAAAAAATTAGCCAGGCACAGGTACATATCTGTGGTGCTGGCTACTCTGGAGGCTGAGGAGGAAGGATCACACCAGGGGTTAAAGGTTACAGACACCTGTGTACTTCATTCTGGGCAGGGTGACCGAGCAAGATCCTGTCTCAAAAAAGAGATTCACATCCAGACACTTTGCAGTAAAAATATTGAGAGGAAGACAGAAAAACTCTTGAAAATACCAGGAGAAAAAATAACATCAGATAAAAAGAAATCCCAATTATATTAATAGTTAATTTCTCATCAGAAATAATAGATACCAGAAGTCACTGGGGTGACACATTCAAAATGCTGAAAAATACACTTTTGAGCAAGAATGTTATACTAAGCAAAAGCAAAACAATATTTTAGAAGTTAAGACAAATAGAGACATCCTCAGTTAAACAAACACTAAAAGAGGTTGTTGCTCACAAATCCATCTTACAAAAAATACAAAAGAAAGTTCTTCAGAAAACAAATGATCCTTAAAAAAAAAAAAGTTCAAATTCACAGATGCACACACATATGCAATAAAGAGTACTAGTAAAGGTCATTATGTAGACAATTATAAAAGACTGTATTATTATATTTCATCTCTTTTCTTCTCTTTATCAATTATATAAAGTAATGTGTCTATAACTGTACTGTTGGGCTCATGAGATAGAGAAATGTAAAATATTTGACAATAAAAACAAAAGGATGTGGGTGAGAGCAAAGCTATAATGGAAAACAGAAAGGATACCAGACAGTAACTAGAATTCACAGGACAAATAAAGAAAACCAAATTGATAAATAAGAAAGTTATTACTGCAAAATCTACAAATATGTTTGATGTTATTTCTTCTCTCAGCTTTATAAAAAATTAAACTTACATAAAGTAATAATTGTTACAACAGAATGTTGGATGTGTAATACATACTGATGTATCATGTATACCAATAACATTACATAAAGGAGGAAGAAGAAATAGATCTATATAGTAACAATATTTTTGTATCTCATTGGAATTAAATTGGTAAGACTGTAGAGGATTAGGGTAAGATAAGATACATATGGTAAACCCTAGCTACATGATCACTAAGATCTTTTTTAACTTGATAATTTTAAAATAATATAATACTATATGTCAGTTATATCAATAAATATGAATAGGCTGAAGTCGCCTATTAAAAAGAAAATTACTTTCTAATTTGTCTAGCAAAGAAATACCCAACTATAATCTGCATACCAGAGACATATCTAAAGAATAATTTAGAAAGGCTAACAAATAAAACCATAGGAAAAACTATATGTATACTAGGTAAATAGAAACAATAGAATAGACCTTGCTTTGCTAATTTCAAAGTATAATTTGCATTAAGAAGAATCAAATTCAACAAAGAAGGACAATTTACTAATAATTTAGAAAAAATATATAACATGAATATATACACAAAACGATAGTATCTATTACATAAAGCAAAAATTATAGGAAATACATAAATACATAGATAAAAATACACTAATATGAGAACAATGTTAAATTCCACTCTCTATAAAGGGCAGATCAGTGGCCGAAAAAGCAAGTAAGAATACAGAAGACCTGATCAACATAATCAATAAGGACAATCTTATGGCTACATATTGAAGTATACATCCTGATAACAGCAAACACACTTTCATTTTAAGAATATGGAAACTGTCACAAAATATAATCATATCCGGGAAATTTAAGAAAAGTAGTAAGTTCTACAATGTAGAAATATTGTAACAGCACACACTGATCACAATAGAGTAAAACGAGGAACTGTTAAAGTAAAATTAAAATGAAGACCAAGCCTAAAATATTTCTGGCAAACAAAACAAAATAGACCTTAAAAATAGCCTGAACCTTGCCTAAACTGCAAGTGTAAGAGAAACTTAACTTGGGACATTTCTGGTAAGTGCTTATGTTAGACAGAAACAAAATTCAACCTCAGCTAATGATAAGCAACCAGCTAACATGTGGTTATGTGATTAGGGACTTTTCAATAAGGTAAACCAAAAAGGACAATTTTGTAACTACAACCAATCATTCACCCTATAAACACTTGACTATGACCCGTTGTCATTGGAACACTAAACCTCTTTAAGTTTGGTGTCTCATGATTCATGAATTGCTTCTTACTCAAAGAAACTCTTTAAAATTGCCTAAGAGTTCTCTTTTACAGTTTGGTGGCAGAAGTGATATATGAAGGCAATCCCCAGTGACCCCTGGGAGTATCATGGAGCCAGGTGTAAGGTCCCCATGGAGCTCATTGTGCCCACTGCTTTCTTGTTGCAACTGGAGGTACTGAATAAGTGTCTTTCTTATTCTGTGCTCCACATTTTACATCCTGAGCTTTCTGAGTTTGTTTGGGTAATTTATTTCCAATTTGATCTGGCAATTGAACTGAGTATTCAACAGGAACTAAACAGGTTCCAGTTGGAGGTCTTGGGTAGGTAAAATTTTAGAAGGACTGAGTGTGATGGATTTATCACCATTAAGAAGTCAGGGACTTTTTTATCTGGAATTCTAGCTAATTTTATGTTCAGAAATTATGGACTCAAAACTTGTGCCTTTCTAGAGACATGGGTGCACCTACCTTGTCAGAGATGATTTAAAGTAGAAGTGGCCTACCTGCCAGAGATGATTTAGAGTTGCAGTGGAGAAGTTTTATTCAAGATATAAGTATTCATTTATTGAATCCATTGGCAAGGAAGCAATCCTGAACACCTCAGTATCAATGGGATGCATTTTGTGATGGCTATAGAGTCTTCTAAAAGACTGACTGATAACAAAATTGACTCTCTAAAAGACACTTTGCTAAAGGCAAATAAGACATCTAAAGCTTAAACAACAAATTCAGGGTGAAAATAAGTAAGATTATATGGTAAATGATGTAACTATGACTGTTTTTTCCTTTATCTTCCTCTACTTTCTCTAAAAGGTTATTTTGAACTTTTTACCCATTTGTTCAGCTATCTTCTTTCCCTGAACTTACTAACTCTTTTGCTTAGAGAATAATGAGAAAAGGAAGGTTAGGTTAATGTCTTATAAAGCTAGATTCTCAGAGCAGCCAGATCTGGCTGCTGTAACTACTTTTTCTCTTTGGTCAAATGTTAAACTCAGAACCATAACAAAAGGTTTTTCAAATATTAGAGAAAATCCATTAAAGAATTACTAAGGAATTTAGAATCTTCATAGGGCCCTATGACCTTGTGATCCCTGACTGGTATCAGTTTATACACATGATATTATAACCTGGAGAAAAAATAAATAGGTAACTACAGGAGATAGGATAAGCCTCAGGAAAGTGTTGATGACCTTTCAAGGGGTACTTCTAGAAATGGCTCATAGGATGCCTGAAAAACTTATAGATCTTCCCATTGTCTTCACACAAAAGATTGATTGGTACGTTATTAAATCATGTAAATAGAAAAAAGAGATAAATTCCTTTCTGATTTCAGGGCTAAATTGGAAGTCTTAGTTCTTAAATACTCTGGTCTTAAAATATAGCAGCATGAATTTCTTGCTGGAACTGAAATGGTTCTTACGGCCCTATTCATTAATAGACTTTGGCCAGAGCTGCATGGTCTGATAAAAACAAAACAAAACAAAACAAAAAACCCATAAGATTGAATGAGAAGTCACTGACATGGCTGAAGTGCTCTCCATAGCTGAATACGTCGAGAGCACTTTAGAACAAGAAAAGAATCAAATGCTGAAAGAAAAGAATAGTCTAATAAGCTCATGTCTTTACAGATACAACAGTTAGAGGGACAAAGACCAAGAGTACCTCTTCACGCATATTAAAACTCAAAACTGAGAGATCCTAACAAAAAAATCCCTGTACCTTGAGATGTCTTCCACAATTCTAAATAGTCAGGACAATGAAATAAAAATGATTGTCCACTCTTGCACCAGACCTACTTCTTTTGGCCCAGATTGTTTCTGCATTAGATGAAATTCTTGACAGCTTGACTCTTCAACAATAATCAACACCAATAAGGCTCCAAGAGATTTTCCTGTAAGTTGTTACCATAATATTCTTAAATAAACATAGAGAAAATAAGATCCCAATCAACGGGGAACTATGTATAGTGCTGGTGGATGCCAGAGCCACCTTATCCACTTTAAATCCCACCCAAATATATAAACAAATCCCCTGGAGTCAAGAAAATATTTCTGTGATAGAGCTTTCAAATTAAGTTCAGAGAATCCCTGTGTCTAAATTAGTCCAAATGACTCTTAGACTGTTCTCAGAAAGGCATGCCTTCCTACTATGTAATACCATTTCAATAAATTTACTGGGATGAAGTATGCCTTCCCAATTGAGAGGACACATTAACATTCTCTTTAGAAGGATAATTAATCCAAAAGTTTCCTGGCCATCCTGAATCTAAACTGTTCTGCTCCCTACAAGCAAAAGTTTGTAATGTTGAAATCCAAACTTACAGAAAACCTGATGCCTCTGAAGTACCCAAATATGTGTGGGCTTCTTCTTCAGCTGACATAAAAATAATTAAAAGTGCTAAACATATAAAAATCCAGATAGACTATTCGAAGCTATGGCCTAAATTGTTCTAATACCTACTAAAGTCAGAGGCAATCTAAGGACTTTCAACAATTGCAGAAGATTTAATAAAACAAGGGCTTATAATTCCTTCTGTTATTCCCTGTAACATTTAAACTTTACTGGTTAAAAAACCTAATGGATGAGGTTAGAGATCTGTTCATGTCATATATACAATAAATAAAGTTGGAATATCAATATTTCCTGTGGTTCCAAATCCTACCACTTTGTTATCTAATATGCCTATATATTCTAAATGGGTCACAGTAATACAATTCTGCTCTGTCTTCTTTAGTATTCCAGTTGAAAAAGAGAGCCAATACTTGTTAGGCTTTGCCTGAAAATGTCAGCAGTGTACCCGGAGAGTAATGCCACAGGGGCTCACTGAAACCCCATCTTATTTCTTTCAGGCATTACACCAAGACCTGTCAATTGTAAAATTATCTAGAAATTCCACTCTAATTCAGTATGTTGATGATCTACTATTATGTTCTTCTATCAAGATTCAAGTTATATTTGACAGCAGTTAGCTTACAAGGTTCATATGATCTTTATGGAAAAACTTCAGTTCTCTTCATAAAAGGTCCATTGCTGAAGACATAGTCTGCCTACAAACTGAATTTCCTCTCACCTGAAAAAGTGAAGGCAATTGAGGGGTTCCTTAGTCTAACAACTCAAAGACAATTAAAAGGTTTTGAGCTTTTCAACAACTTCTAACATTAGGGCTCCCAAATAATAAATAACTTTTTCCTTGTTTGTTCACAAATGTGATCATGAAGCCTTGGAAGTCCTTACTCAGGAACATAAAGGAAGACATTGACTCATTGGCTATTACATACTACAGATAGATGCAGTGGCCAGAGCATATCCAATTTGTCTAAAAGCAGAGGCCACAGCAATTAAATTGTTAGAAACCTCATCTCACTTAGTGGTAGAGAATGAGCTTTACCTACAAGTTCCACAGGCAGTCAAAAACTTATTAAATTGCAATTACACCTAACATTTCTCAACAAGAAGACTAACAATTTATGAAATCCACCCCTCCTTTTATCTTTTAATCTCCATCTCAAATGCTCTATTCTGTTTAACCCCATACCACTGTGCTACCTTTGATTAAAGATGGAGAAGACTGTAAGTGTGACCTCACAACTATAGATTGTTCACATTGACTTACAGGAAACTCTAATAGGTAATCCTGAATTAATACTTTATGTTGATGGATCTTATGCCAAAATAATAGAAGTGAAATACAAAGAAGCCTATGCTGTGACTAATTAATATGAACTAATAGAAAAAGAAACACTCTCACAATTTTATTTAGCATAACCTGCAGAATTATGTGCTCTTAGGCTTGTTGTAGATAAATCGATAAATATTTCCATAGATATTACACATGCCTTTAGAGTTGTCTGTGATTTTGGAATATTACAGAAACAAAGACAATTTCTCACTTCCAGTGGAGCCCCACCAAAAATGGGGCTCATTAGGATGAACTTCTTTCAGCTATTCTGCTACATCCATAGGTTTCTATTATTGGCATTGAAGCTCATGCTTATAAGATTGAACATGAATATGAAAGAAATGCATTCATAGGCTTTCATGTCAGGTCAGAGAGCACTAAAATTGTTAAAATATGAAGTTTTAATGAACTTAATAAAATTTATACAAATCAAATTATGATAATTTGTTCAAAAAAAAATGCTGTGTACCTGAATTGAAACAACAAAAACGGCACAGAAAATGATGCAAATTTAAATGTTAAATGACTCACTGAAGGCCTAGACAACCATTTCATGTTTCCTGAGTTCCTGCAATTGCTAATGTTAAATGTTCTTCACTCCACAACCCATCATGAAGTAGACAAACAGTTCAAACTATGAAAAAGAAATTATGGAGTGGTTGTTCTAAAGCCATCAAAATGTTTTATAACCAATGTCTGGTGAGTTAAACTCATAATACCAACATAATCCTGAAGATTTCCAGTGACATGTTTCTACCATTTGCTGAACAGTTTGAACATCTGCAGATGGATTTCATTCAACTGCCATCTTCAACTGGATATCAATATATTCTTGTGATTGTGTGCCTGTTTTTAAGATGGAATGAGGCTTTTCCTTGTAGAAAGAATGATGTCACAACAATAGCAAAACTAATTATTAAAATATTTGCTTCCTTTGTGGAACATCCCTATGGAAATTTCTGGCAATAGGGCATCCCAGTTTACTGGACAAATTATCAACAAACTAAATAAGATTTTACAAATTGAATGGCACTAACATTGACTTCATGATCCTCAAATTTCTGGAAAGGTTGAAAGGACAAATGATATCTCAAAACTAACATTAGCTAAACAGAGTTGACTGAATTACAATTAGATCAATTCCTATGGGTACAACAAACTGATTCCCTTTTAAAATAACTAATGAAACACCTAGGACTTTTATAATAGAACACCATGTTTTTCCTGCACTTGTTAAACCTGACTCAATACTGCAAGATCTTGATGCATTATTCCAAAGTATATTTTCATCAAATGAAAGAATGTTTCTGTGATGCATTTACCAATGGTGATCAGGCCTTTCATTAGCTAGAATCTGGAGACTGGGTCTTTTTGGAAATAACGCCACAGAAAAACTGCCTTTGAGCATCATTGAAAGAGACTAAATTTGGTTCTTTTTACCACTTGCACTGCAGCAAAACCTCAAGGGTCTTGAGCCTTGGGTCAATGTCTCTCAAATAAAGAGAATTCCGTTAGACTTTTGTACTTGTTAAGTACAGATGACTTAAAATTAAGACTATCCAAAGGAAAGCCTACCTAGAAGCCGATGGCATCCTGAAGTAGATAGCTTTACCAATATGGGGAACAAGAGTCTATTTGACTCTACTTCATTGACTAATACTTCTTTCTGTTTTATATTAACAAAAAAATGTTCAAACTCTTATTTTTTTAGGAGATTTTACTAGTTGTACTCAATATCCTCTATAGTCTACTGTTGAACATATAGCTACTTTTGCTACTCAAAGCAATTACTGGCTATGTAGTCATCTAGATGAATGGGCACTATCACAATGAATACTAGAACCTGCACCAATATATACGTGTGTGAGAAAATTAGAAAGCTGGATTTATAACAAGTTTTGTACCCTTGCTTTCAGGTCAATTGATATTTATGCTCAATTGACTTGGCACTCAGAAAAAGCAATAGAAACATGGTATACCTTATAGCTATTGATTTTAGTACTGGTAATTCATCTTTATGCATAGAAAACCTTAATGGAACTGGACCTAATCTAGGCAATATTCCACACTCCTTCTGTAATGAAACACTTTGATTTTACATAGATAATAAAGACTAGACTTCCATATATAATGACTCAGCTATAAAATCAGAAAATGACGATGATACCCTCAACCATATTATCAGACATTTTCTTGAAACTAGACCTGGGCTTAATGGAAACTCTAAAGGCAAATAGAATGCTTCTTTAGTTCCACTATATAAAATAAATGATAGTTTTATTTATTGAACATATCAATATCTAAAGCATATTTGAAGAAGAAATCAATAATAGTTATGGCATACATGGGCTACTTTATCAAATTCATAAAATGTTTTTTGTTCCTACTCCTATCTAAACCATAAGCGTTCAGCCTGGCAATATGTAGATGCAGGTATGACAAAGAATAACCATGACATTTTTATCACCTCTAACTGGTGGGTAATAGGATCCACTTCGATCCTTTGCTTTTAATAGTACTGGATTATTCATTGTTTGTGGCAACAACATATATAAAGGTTTTCTACACAAATGATTTGAATGTTGTGGTTTGGGCTATCTCCTACTTAAAATTACCAGATACGACTTTTTAAATGCAAGTCAAATTAATTCAGTATCATTCATATGTAAAGTGACCCCTCACAAATGAGACTCTTATGATCTTACAAACCCAATTATACAAAGGGATTCCAGATTTTATTATTTTGTAAGAATTATTTTTTCTCAGTTGGCAGTGTCTTAATTGAAAACATGCTTATTAATATTTCAACAACTCTTGAAAATAGTTCAAATGATACTTTGAATTATCTTAAAATAGTACAATCTATCATAAATAATTCAGCCTCAGTAGTACTCCAAAATAGTAGTGCTATTGACATTATAACTGCTCGAGAGGAATTTTTGTCCTAATTGTAAAAAGCGTTATTTTTATGTTAACAAATCAGACATTGTTGCTCAAAATTTAAAAAACCTTAAATACAAGTACATATATTTTTTTTATCAGATAAGCACTGCCTCTTAAAATTATTTATTCAGTTGTTTAAATCTGGGTTCTTGGGAATCTTTGCTCAGAGGAATTTTTCAATCCTTGGCTATTATTCTCTTTATAGCTATTGTGTTTACCTCCTACTCCATGTGTTGTATTCTTTCTTTTGAGGGTTTTTAATGCTTGCCTGCAGTTTCTTTCATGTCAAATGATCTCTATCATGGTCAGACAACTCAAGGAAACCAATACTGACTGTAATTGCTGATGGTGGTTATATGACTCTAAACTCTAGTGAACCCATTGATGATGATGGCAACATCTACTTGACTCTTACTTCCAGCAACTACATCAATAGTGGTAACTGATATTAATACTATTCCATTTGGTCACATTCTTAGCTTACTGAGAGAATGGCCAAAAGAAGGGAATTGTTAAAGCAAAGTTAAAATATCTTCTAGGCCTATAAATTCCTGAGCAAAACAAACTGGGCTTTAAAATAGCCTTAACTGGTTGATGCAGTGGCTCTCATCTGTAATTTCAGCACTTTAGGAGGCCAACTCAGGAGGATTGCTTGAGTCCAGTAGCTTGAAACCAGGCTGGACAATATAATGAGATCCCATCTCCCCCCCAGAATTGTAAATACTAGCTGGGCATGGTGGTATGCATGATCATAGATCACTACTGTCTCAAACACCTGGGTTCAAGGGATCCTCCCATCTTGGCACCTCCCTTGGGCCCAGATTTCTTGGGCCCAGGTGTTTGAGGCTGCAGTGATCTATCACACCACTGCACTCCAGCCTGGGCAAGAAAACCAGACCCTGTCTCAGAAACAATAAAAACAATGAAAATAGCCTTAACCTTGCTTAAATTGCGAATATATGCAAAACTTAACTAGGGTCATTTCTGGCAAATGCTTATGTTATACAACCTCAGCCAATGATAAGCAGTCAGGTAACATATGGTTATTAACTAGGCACTTTCCAACATGGTGCTATGATTTGAATGTTCTCTCTAAAAGTCATGTTTAAATTAATTGTCAGTGTGGCAATGTTAGAGGTGGGGCCTTTGAGAGGTGACTGGATACTGAGGATTTTGCCCTCAAGAATCAGTTAATGCCTTTATTGTGGCAGTGGGTTAGTTATTGAGAGAGTGAGTTCCTGATAAAAGGATAAAGTTTGGTCCTCATTTGCTGTCTGTCTTGCACACTCACAATGTGATGCCTTCCTCCATGGAATGAAATCCTCACCAGATGCCAGCATCATGCTCTTGGACGCTCCAGCCTCTAGAACCATGAGCCAAAATATCTATTTTCTTTATAAATTACTCAGTTTGTTGTATTCTGCTATAGTAGCAGAAAAAGACTAAAATGATAAACCAAAACAGGGAATTTTGTAACTGCAACCAATCAAATGGTTTCTTTATTTTACTTCTATATTCACCTTCTAATTCATAACTACCTGCCTCTGAAACTTTGCCATTGGAACACTAAACCTCTTTCAGTTTGGTGTTTCCCAATTTATGAATTGCTACTTACTCAACTATATTCATTAAAATATTATTGTGTTCTGATTTTTATTTTGTAGAACTAATAACAGTATAAAGAAACTCAGGCCCTTTAACCTGAAAATGAAAAAAAATCATGTAATAAACAACTCTTGAGTGAAAACGAAAATTATAATTAAAATTACAGAATTTCTAAAAATTAATAAGAAAATATCATACATCAGAATCAATGAGACATGCTTAAATAGGAATCAATGGAAAATTAAAATATACATAAATAAATATATTCATACCCATAAAAGAAGGAAAACAATGGAATTAAGTTTCTAACTAAAATGCTAAAAAACATAATGGTGCATTCAAAGAAAGTGTAAGAAACAAAATGATTAAGTTAAAAGCAAATGTGCTGAAGAGCATAGAAATGTATGTAGAGCATAGAAAAAACAATAGGTGAGCTACTAGTCAACTTAATCAAGGGAAAAAGGAAACATAAATATAAAATAAGATATGACAAAGTGAAAATAACCATTGAAACAGAATACATTCAAAAAATTTTTAAGAGACTAATTTGTAGATTATTGTGACCACAGTAGAGATGGAAAGCTTATCGATATCAATTTACATAGAAGGAAACAGAAATGATATTTAAAGAAAAAACATGTAAATGCAAAGACTAGATAGTATCACAGAGTTCTTTCAAACGTCCAAAGTCCAAAGACTACATAGCCCCAGTGATATATAACTTCCTCCTGAGCCTAGAAAATGAAGGAAGTTATGAAATTTCTTTTTACGTTAATACCTAAACCTGGTAAAGACTGCAGACAGGAAGGAAATTACAGACTGATATCACTTATGCAAAACTAAAATAAAACATTTTTAACAGAAGCCAAAGTCACAAGAAGAAAATAATACCCAATGATCAAGTGAGATTTATTAGAATAATGCAATATTTGTTTACTATTAGGAAATTTATTAATATGAAATAACATATTAGCAAACCTAAGCAAAAAGCAATACACGATTATCTTCATAGTTGTTAAGAAATCATTTGAAAAGCACAATACACATTTGTAATTGAAAAACATCCAGCATATTGGAATTGGCTATTTTACAAACATTGGATGTTGTTCTGAATACAATGGGAAGTTAACAAAAAATGTTTAAGCAGAAACAGTAATATGAGCTAACTTGTTTTCAAAAATAACACTCTGGTTCCTGTGCAGCAAATAAAAGACAAGAGGGCCAAGAACAGAAACAGGGAGTCTAGGGGTAGCTACTTCAGTAAATTTCTGGTCTTGACTTGAGAGGATCCACATTGCATGAAAGGAAGAAGCAAAGAACCCTTCAGGAAACAGCCTTAGAAGAGGCTCTAACCTATTGTCAGGCCACGGGTTGCAATGAAAAGCCACCAGAAATTCTGGGGAAGTTAGTCAAACTTTGTAACCTATTTTATACATATATTTTTTTTATACCGAAGAAATTATTGCCTGAGTTTTTTATCATAGATTTATCAGACATTTCAACTTATATCTTTTCTAGGAGAAAATCTTAACAGTTGTGTTAAATTTAGACAATTATTTTTATTCAATTGCTATTATTTTTAAAACTGTTAATGTTCCAGCCACAATAGCATTTTATTGATTTACATTTTTAATTACACATTCACCACTGAAAGTTAGTCTGATAATGATTATCCATTGAGTAAATATTGCGGGGTAATTAGAAGGCTAGAGATGCCCCTGGGTAGTGGCAGGGAAAAGTTACCATTTTCTCCATTAGAAATAGTATAATTACCACACCAAACTAAGGAAAAGGCACAGGATTCATTAGTGAGGGTACATATTGGGCCTTGTCTGTGTTTCTTTGAGAAACCCTAAGCTCATGCCTCTGGGCATAAATTGAGGAAAGAAAATTTACTCCTACTTACTGTTAAGTCAGAATTTTTTTTAAAATTAGAGACATCATTTTCCTTCCCTTCCCCCCATCTTTTTTTTTTTAAACTGGTAATTATTATGTCATCTGAACTTGTTATTTGCCTCATGTTTTTAAGCTTATTGTGTGTATGTTTTCATACACACGCACACACACACACACCACACACACACAAACGCAAATGGCTCTGTGCCTTGCTTCAAGGGAATATTGTCCCCCATGATTGAAATTTTACTCCTCTCTCTTTGGAAGAAACAGTGAAACCTATTATCTTGTTTTCTTAGCTGTTACACAACTGAAATCTATTTTATCCGAATAGCTAATTCATGTTGCTTTTTCACTTAAAATCCTGCAAAAATCCTCAGCAGTTACAGAATAAAGTCCACACTTTTTAGCATTGCTTCTATAATCCTGAAGCCACTTTACGCCCTGAACTTCTTCCCTATGATCTTTCCAAACTCAGTGTTTTGGGACACAGTTTTTCCTTTTACTGGCATATTCTCTTATTTCCTTGTTTGATTGTTCTTCTATCCATTCATAAAAATCCAGCTCAAATATGATTGCCTTTGCCTAGAATTCCCTAGCATAGATATTTCTTCTTTTATCTGTAGCGTACATCTTCATTAGAGCACTTAAAATATTATTATTGTTTATTGCTTTGTTTTTAACCGATTACTGAGCTCTTGGTGTTAGGAATTGATTCTTCATTTTTAAACTTTTTGAAGTTTTTGTTTATTCAATAAATATTTATTAAATGTCTACTGTGTGGCAAGTAGTGAAGTGATATAAAGTAGAGAATATGGAAAGAAGCAACTATAAATGGAGTGAGCAGAAATTTCCTCTAAAAAGGTGATACTTGAAACAAAATGAAAAGTGAGGAGGTACCAACTAGTCAGGCTCTGCCAGAGATAAAGAGGAGTGGAGATAGGCTTAATACAGAAGTAAGATTGGCATGCCTGGGAACAGAAAGAGGCCCTTGAGACTGGAGAGAGAGGGATGGAGAGATGGTAGAATGAACCAAACTCATCTCTGTTTTCCCAGACTAAATACTGAGCCTGGCAAAGAGGAAGATTTCTCCAAAGTAACTTCCTGAATGAATGTCATGTTTAAAAGAAATGTTAATTAGCCAAGTTGTTTAGAATGATATGATTTAATAACTGAAGAGATGTGTAGAATCCATCAAATCTTACTTTTTATCATAGATGGGAAAAATGGTAATAGCCGGGCCCTGAGACCAATTTTCTAAGAGAAATTTATCACATGAAATCTTTTCAGAGAAAATAAGCAAGAATGAACAAGGTTTTTAATGGCAATTCTACTGAATGTTAAAAAAGTTTCTCATAGTTGTTTTTTATGTGGATCTTTCATTAAAAATCAGGGCATATTCAATTATTATTCAGTGGGTACACTAAGAACCCAGACTTCACCACTGTGAAATATATGCATGCACTTGTACTCCATAAATATATGAAGATAAATACATTTTTAAAAACAAAAAATGAATAAATTATTATTCAGTGATAGACAACCAATTTAATAATGTCTAAATATATAAGTTTCCAATTATGTGACTTGATATAAGGACATGCCTTCAAAGATTTAGAAGAGTAGTTTTCAAACCACACAGTCTCTAATATTCAGGAAAGCTATTGAGGGCGTCCCAAAGGGCGGAGGGCCAAGCTGGCTGGCTGGTGGAACAACCCTGGATTCTACCTCCACCTAAATAAGATCAACTCTTTTAAAAATCTATTTATATATCAAATTTCTGCACAAGAATTGTTTTAAAGGTAGTTATGTTACTAAAAATAATAGAAATCTGTTGATCTAAAGAAATATTAAGTTGTAACCTGAAGCACAATGTTTCTTTAAGTCAGTTTAATATCCACTACATGCTTTACCTGAGCATAGTATAAAAGGCCAGGGCAAGCACATACTCACCTCACAAGCCTTATATCTGCACTTTTCCCTTTATCTTCTTCACACATGATTCCAACCTCTTATTGACTTTCTTGATATGACCTTAGTATTCAGTGTCTCATTTCTGTCTTGTCTTGCTCTTTGAGCTTTACATTCTTTACTGTTTTCTCAGCTTTAACCGTAGACCTTGACTCCTCTTCACAGCCCTTCTTCTTTTCTGTAAAGAAAATACATTGCTTTGGGTCACCTCTTCTAAACACTTCTATCGTTTCAATTTAGTAGCGCAGCCTTCCAACCCTGGCAGGACTCCTTGGGATAGTGCTTCTACCAAGCCCAGCTCACATCCTCAGTGAGAACGGCCATTAAGAGATGCTGTGGCCATTAGAGAGATACTGTGCAGCATCTCTAAGTAAAGGCATTTACCTATCATTGAAGTAGTTTAGCTAAATACCTTTGTAAGTAAGAGATGCTGTGCAGCAAGTGGGATGTTCTGGAATACCAGTTTCATATTTAACCTTACCTACAACCTACTTTCTACTTGATTCCTCCCTTTCAGTTTCTTTCCTCATTTTTTATATGACACAACTGATGACTCTCTGTGATAGTGGAAATAACACAAGAAATTAGTGATAGAAATCATGAGTTCTGTCACTAACTGTAGGATAGTGAAAATATACCAAATATATCACAGAGGTTCTGTTTGCATCCCTATTTTATGCTTTTGGAAAAATGACGTCACATAGGTGAAAGCAACTTAGAAAATAAGTTGCCACACAGATGTTAGTTATTAATATGTTTGTGTTTTCAGCTATGGACTTTTATCAAATAATTTCCCTTTATAGGTGCATTTTATAGCTGTTTGCAGCCCTTTCTCACTGTCAAGACACAGGTCGAATTTCTATTTTCCTTTTGTGTTATGGAACAATCCCCCTATATATCCCATTCTTCAATTACCACCTCCACCCATCCCGCTGCAGAATTAGATAAAAGGTTCAACAGGCCAATTTCTGTATTTGTGTAACAGTTCAAGTGTTTTAACGGTATTAATTGGATAAATTAAATCACATGCCAAAACTCAGTGCATATAGAATACTGCCTAATGGGATAGCCATTTCAGAAAAAAATATCGGAGAGGTTAACTGTAATCTATGTTTAGAGTCATATCATTGTTATGATTTTCTTTTATCTATTATGTTGGACTCATTCAGATAATGCTTCTTTAATTTTGCCTTTATTTTCTAGACTATTTTCTAAATGAATGTATTTTGCTAAACTACTTCCATTATAGGTAAAATCATTTGTTTAGAATGCCACTGCATATGAGAATAATAGTGATAATAGCAATAGTGACACAAAACAATGAAAGTTACATTTATTTGTGGACTGCTATGTGAAACATTCAATTAGATGCCAATTTTACAAACAGGAAAATTGAAATTCAAAAAAGTTAAGCCACAACAAAGTTTAGAGAGCTGATTTAGTGTTAACTGTATATGAAAACAAACTTTCCATGTCAAAATAAAATAAATACTCATCATTAAATAGCGCAGGATAATAGAGAGAAAATACATCCTGTGGTAGGTTATAACCAACCACAAAATGCAGAATTTGAGATAACAAAGTGGAAGAGCTTGGAGTAAATCCAGCTTTAGGCTTATAAAAATCTAGATGGTCCTGCTTAAGAAAACTAATATAAAATTTAAAATGAAAGTAGAAATTAATTTAGAATGAGAAAAGAAACATTAATTTAAAAATCAGACAACACAAAGATCATAGAAACATGAAAATAGGAGTATTTTGTATTATTTAGCTGCTTAATATACCTCTGTAATATTTTTTTCATTTATTATTTGACTCTATACTCATTGATTGAATCTTGATATAACAGATTTATAATATCATCTACAGAGAGAATACAAAGATAGTTTAAACTTTAAGTATTGTTAACCAAAACATTTTTGATAGTAGTTCTACATTTTTCTTTGTTTCATGACTTTTTATCATGTAAATGTTTGGAAATTTTGCTTTGGAAATGATCAATCAGGTTTTCTTTTTACACATGAGATGACTTATTTCAAAACATGCAAGTTTTCTTTTACTATGCTGGGTTTTAGATATTCTTGTAGTTGTTGACTTTCATTAACAAGATTTTCTTAAAATATTTATGTCATATTCCTAGTTGAGTTAGGAGAGGAGGTGGCAAAAATATATCTGGAAAGTGTTGCTACACTGGGGAGATTTATAATAACTAAACGTAGTGATAACTATGTCCAGAACTGACTGTGAACCACATAATACGTCACTCCAAAACCCAAGTAAATGGATCCCCAAGTCAACTTCTACTTCACTGTATCCCAAAACCGCTCACAGCTGTTCCAGTGCCACCTACCTCAAGGGAAAGTATAATAAAGGAAAAGTTAAAATAGAGAGAGCAGTGTTAACCTGTTACATTAAAATATTTTATTTGGGATAGTTTATGAAAACATATAATTTATCTTGTATCACAAAAGCCAAGGGCCTTGGAAGGGGCAAGTGAGAGGCAAATGTTTAAGTTTCTTTTATGTCATAGTAAATCCACTTCTGAGGAGAAGAATGAAAGCCAAGGCAGATACGAAATAGCCATGGACTGCTGGCCTTTGAATCCTGAGAGGGGTGCAGCACACACTCATATTCTAATTAAGTTTTGCTCTACCCTTATTATGATTCTGACTCACTGTACTTCTTTTCAAAATTACATGATGAGCAACTGTATGTTTGAATAGCAGTCAAGTGAGAAGAGACTTGATCATTTAGCAAATCCATCTGTCCAATTTGATAGCTTGAGACAATGCAAAAATGTCAATCCATGTTCCCTATCCCATTTTCTTATGATTATTTCTAGAGCTTGTAAAAACACCTGTACTTTTTCTTTTCATTTTAATTCTCTCTAGGTTATATTACACATTGATTTAGTTGAACAAAATCTATTACATAATAATGCTTGGTGATTATTACTTTTATAAACCCAATTTTAGTCAGTTCAGTGCCGTTCCAAAGGCACTGTTACATGAAACAGATTAAATTTTATTCCGTTTCTTTCGTCTTGCCCCAGTTAAAGTTCGAATAAGATGATGTTGAAGAAGTAATTGACTCCGTGTAGTAGGAAGAATTCTAACATGACTCCCATGATTCCTAGACCCTTGTATACATGCAATGAATAGTCACCTACCCCTTGATTATAGGCAGAACCTGTGAATATGATGGAACATCACTCCCATGATTAGGCTACCTCATGTGGCAAATTGGAAGGGATTTGGTGGATGCCTTTTAAGATTCCTATTCTGTTAACTTTAAACTAATGAGAAGAGGGATTAGTTGTGTGGGCGTGACCTAATCAGGTGAATTCTTTAAAGGATGGTTTAGAGGTCGAAGATAGAAGCAGTCAGCCTGATTGAAACCATCAAAGACTCTCTCTCATTGGCCTTGAAGAAGCAATCTGCTTTGTTGTAGAGAAAGCCAGATTGTCGGGGAATAGTGGGAAACTCTGGAAGCCAAAGACTTCAGTCCTACAAACACAAGAAATTAAATTCTGCCACAAACAAACAAATATGTGAAACAATCTTGCAATCCAGGTGATATCACACTTCTGCTGACACCTTGATTTCAGCCTGATGAGACTCTGAACAGAGGGTCTCTGCCCTGACTCCTGATCCATAGAAACTGTGAGGTAATAAACTTTGTCATAATTTTCTATACAGCAATAGGAAACTGATACAGTCTCTTTTAACCTAAAGGGCAACAAGATAAGCCTTATAGTAGAAAATGTAACTCAACAAAACTAATAAATACATATTCCCCAAAATTTATTAATAAAGTATATATCTGGGCCTCACTATCTTTCCATCTGTGAAATGGGAATTTAGGAAAAGAATATTATGCTTCATCAGTGTCTTCTAGACTTTTGGCTTTCATGGACAAGAAAAGTTTCAGAAATTTGAGACAAAATTAACATTTTCAACTTTTTATTTTATTAAGTATAAAGCTATTCACTAGTATGGAAAATAAATAATGTAACATAAATTGTGATAGTTAATTTTACGTGTCAGTTTGGCTAGGCAACTCTACGCAGTTATTCAGTCAAATACTAGCTGATATGGCTTGGCTGTGTCACCACCCAAATCTCATCTTGAATTCTCACGTGTTATGGGAAGGACTTGGTGGGAGGTAAGTGGATTATGGGAGCTGGTCTTTCCTATAGTGTTTTCATGGTGGGTGGGTCTTCACAAGATCTAGTGATAGTATAAAAGGGAATTTCCCTGCACAATCTCTTTTTGTTTGCCTGCTGCCACCCATATAAGATGTGACTTGCTCCTCCTTGCCTTCCACCATGACTGTCAGGTGTCCCTTTCCATGCGGAACTGTAAGTCCATATTAAACTTCTTTTTCTGTAAATTGCCCAGTCTTGAGTATGTCTTTATCAGCAGTGTATGAACAGACTAATACACTAGTCTAGGTGTTGCTGTGGAGGTTTTTTGTAAATGCAATTAATATCATAATCAGCTGTCTCTAAGAAAAGGTTATCCTAGATAATCTGGGTGGACCTGAATTAATCAGAGGAAAGGCCTTAAGACCTAGTTGAGGTTTCCCTGAGCAAGAAGAAATTCCACCTGTAGATAGCAACTTCTGTCCATCCCAGAGCATTCCAGCCTGCTCTGCAGATTTCAGGCTTGCCGTTGACAGTCTCCACAAATATATAAATAAATGTATACCTCCCTTCCATTGGTTCTATGTGTTTGGTTGAACCCTGACTGATACACAAACATAAAACAATAAACCAGTAATAAATTTGAATAAGATGACTCACTATACCACAATTATTTTTTTCAATACTTCATGAGTTGGCATTGGGATGAGACTAGCCTCAGCATTAAATTTCATAACAATAATTTGTACTTTATTCTTTTCTATTCAAAATCCATAAGCAACAGAAAAATAAACCAACAACTAATATCCTCTGCTTTCTCTAGGAAGCAAATAGGTTAACTGGTTCTATATTACAGGATTCTATATTAAACTTTAGGGTTCTATATTACACTTCAGGGTTCTATATTACAAAGAATAAAAAACAACGCATAAAAAAGGGAAGAAAAGAAGGAAGAAACACAAAATCCAGATGCCCGATTCCTCTATCTTTTGAATTGACCTTAACAACACTTAAGAAGGCTGTATGTATCAAGTATGTATTTTATCTTTTAAGTCACAGTCATATCAAACTCTAATCTTGGTTTAAACATGAAAGAGAAAGATTCACAACGATTGGAACAATAGTTTTCTTTGGCAAACCTCTACAGAATTGCTATTACAATTGCAACAAGCAATACTATTCTCCGCTTTTGGGAAGTATCTGTCCTGCTGATTGCCTAAATTGCACCCATTACATATACAAGCTAGGGTTGAATTTTGCCAAATCTGCATTACAAAAAGTGTTATTCAGAGGAAATTCAGTATTTTCTTAATGATTACATTAGTTCTTGAAAAGTACTTTTTAGAGTACTCAAGAAAACATCATCTTGTTTAAAAGCATAACATTTTATAGACACCTTTGTATTGCCAGAACACTTTTGTTGAAGACTTGGTAAGCTAGATTTCCTGGTCAGTACCTTGGCAATGGTTTTAGAGCTATATGAGAGTTCTTAAACTGCACTAAAATCCTTCAGGCCATGCAAGCTCAGTTCTGTTCAAATAACATTTATTGGGCATCTTACAGTTCAGAGAGACAATTTGCAACAAATAATTATAATAAAAGTACTATTATATAGGACCTGGAAGTTATGAACTCTTGAGAATACTGGGGTAACAATAACAACAAAACATTCAAGTCAATGTTCATTCACTGAAACTTGAAAATTGCTTTTATACATCTGAAGTTGAGAGAAACTATAGTGCATTAGTTTGTTCTCATGCTGCTGTTAAAGACATACCCAAAACTAGGAACAAAAGAGATTTAATTGGACTTAACAGTTTCATGTGGTTGGGGAGGCCTTAGAATCATGACAAGAGGTGAATGGCCCTTCTTAAATGGCAGCATTTAAGAAGGGAAAATAAGAAAGAGAAAATAAGAAAGCTAAAGCAGATAGCTTTGATAAACCCATCATATCTCTTGAGACTTATTCAGTATCACGAGAATAGCATGGGAAAGACAGGCCCGTATGATTCAATTATCTCCCACTGAGTCTATTCCAGAACATCTGGGGATTCTGGGAGAGAAAATTCAAGTTGAGATTTGGGTGGAGACACAGCCAAACCATATTATATAGGAAACTTTATCAAGATGTTTTCAAAATTGTTTTTGACGAAGTTGAACACAGATCACAGATAGCCTATCTTACCAATGTTCAATGAGAGGGAGGGATTTTAATGTGTATCCTTTACTGAATTTTGTTTATATGCATATACATGTATTTACATGTATATGTATATACATCTATTATATATGTATATACATCTATTATATATATAATGTATAACAAATATATTATATTTGTATATATGTATATACATCTATATACTATATATAATATATATATAGTATATATATATACTATATATAATATATATATAATAGATGTATATACATATACATATATATATTATATACATATTATATATATGTATTATATATATGATATATATATGCATATACATCTATTATATATATAATATATAACATGTAGGATACCAAATATATATGCTCTATATTAATATATGTTATATATATATATATTAGTATATGTTATATATATGCCATTAAAAGTAATAGCAAAAACCACAATTACTTTTGTACCAAATATAGGCTTAAAACAACAGAGAGTTATTCTCTCACAGTTCTGGAGGTAAGAATTCCAAAATCAAGGTGTTGGTAACATCCTGCTCTATCTGACGGCATAGGGGAAAATCTGTTCCATGCCTTTCTCTTAGTTTCTGGAATTGAGGCAAACCTTAGTGCTCATTTGTTTGTAGATACAGCACTCCAGTTTCTGTCTCTTTCATCACATGGTGTCCTTTCTCTCTGTGTCTGCCTCTGTGTCTCTTCTGTTTTTCTTCTGAGTAAAGTAGTCACACTGCATTAAGAACCTTCTCTGTTGTGACCTAAACTTAACTTGTATTTTAATTACAACCAAATAAGTTCACATTCACAAATACTGGAGACTGAAACTTTAATATATATTGGGGTTATACAATTCAGCCAGTAACAAAGAACATAGTTGATGCTGCATAGAATCACATTATTTATTCTATTTATGGAAAATAGCACCCTCACACATCACCATCTTGATTTTCTAAAATCCAAACTAGCATATAACTTTAGATCTGAATTTGTGAAATGACTGACATTTAAAATGTAAAATGGATATGTAAAATTTTTCAGTGGTTATAATGCCCTATCCAGCACCATAAGAAACTCTAGTTAAGAAGTATACAGAAAATCAGCTGAGTTTCCTAAAACATTGTTCTAAACTAATGTGAGAAACTAAAGGAACATCTCCATGCAGATGTCCTGCCATGAAAAAAAAAAGAAAAGAAAAGAAAAGGAAAACATATTGGAAGTAACAGTTTTAAGATACTAGACTATAGCATAGGATGATTGAGAGAAAGAAACATTAGATCTACCTTCCAAATTACTGAAGGGGAGAGTGGAGCCCAAACAGGGAGGGTGTTAATCTCACTTGACTGTGGAAGCAGTATTCCACATGGTCAGGCAGCCAAAATTGAAAAGATTGGTTAGTATGGAAAAGAATTGTGTGAATAAAAGAAGTAATGTGGGAGAAGAAAAGGAAAAATCAGTTATATAGACAAGTAAGATTAGTTTTCAGAGAAGTAGGCTGCCTAAAAAATCACAGCTACAGGCAAAAATAGAGCAGCCTGGGAGAAAACTCAGACTAACCTGCACAGACAAGCAGGCAAGGCAGACAAGGTCCAGCATAAAAGCCTTTTTATTCTTTGTGTGATTAGTGAATGCCCAGGAAAAAGCTTCCTTCTCTTTTCAGGCATATACATAGTGTGCTCTGAGGGAAACTGCACAGGAAGGAGGGAGGCTTACCTAAAACAATCCTACTGTTATACAAATAAGAGAAGTGGCACTTTGTGCTTGCCTAGAGACATACCCACAGCTACATAGATTAGGGGGAGTTGTCCAGACAGATTTTCAGGTAAGAGAAATTACTCAAACAGCTACAGAGATGAGAGTTTCTTACAAAAGCTTTTGAATTCAGCTGTAAAAATGGCAACCCACTTGGACTTTCTCTCTGCTGCAGAAAGCTTTCTGCTTTTGCTTATTAAACTTTCACTTCAACCTCACCCTTTGTGTTCATGCTCCTTAATTCTCTTGGCCATGAGACAACGAGCTTGGATAACACCTTACACAGTGAGACTAGTGACCACTGACCTGTTTCATTTGTTTCAGAAATCCGAATGGCAATGACTTTGAGGCACTGGCCAAAAAATAAGCTGTGCATTCATAGAGTAAAACTCATCATGGCTTATCAGAGAATACATACAGGGAAGGTGTGAGGTGAACAGAGATTGTGGGAGTGGCACAGTGCTAGACTCAACCAGAGTAGAGAGACTTAATTTAACCCACCAGGCATAATTTATTTCATACCTCAGAAAGGCTAAATCTTAGTAGTAATAGTATACTAGAATTAAAACAAGGGCTATTCTAGATACCTCTAACAAAGACTAAAGTTGGGCCTCAAATGTATAAAGCTAATCTTCTAGTAAATTAATAGGTGTCAGAGAAAAATTGACATCTTCTAAAGAAGTAAAATAAAATCTCCTCTTACTGTAGTGTTCATTATATCCAGCATAAATTAAAAAAAAATTTAAAAACTCACTAGTCTAAGAAACAGGAAAATGTAATGGTAACCTGGTGCTAAATAGTCAAAAGACAGATACTGAGATAACACCAATGTTGGAATTAGCAGACAAGGATGTTAAAGTATTTATTATATAAATTCAAGAATCTATATATAAATGCACTCATAATGAAAGAAGACATGAGAAATCTCAGCTGAGACATGAGAACAATTAAAAAATATAATTCCAGAACTGAAAAATAGAAGAAGTAAAATGAAAACATTTTTGACTGAGCTTTTTAGCAAATTGGACCTTTCAAAAGGAAAGATCAGTGAGTGTGAATCTGTATCAATAATAACTATTCAAATTATAGCACAGAAAGTAAAAAAGACTGAAAAGAATGTTAGAGGCCTTAGAGTACAATATAAATAGCCACTGACAGTTTTGAAGTTCACAGTAATTATTTTGTAGAATATTTCTCAATTTAGATTTATCTGATATTATCTAATGATTAGATTTAGGTTACAAATTTTTGGCAAGAATCCCACAAAGTGGAACTATGTTCATCTTAGAGCCACATATCTAGAAATACATAGTACTGGTTTGTTATGTAATGTTTTGATTTTTGTAGTGAGCGGTGATCATGCTGTGGCACTCTAGGTCTTGCTCTGTTGCCCAGGCTAGAGTGCCACGGCATGATCACCCCTCACTACATCCGTAACCTCTTTGTCTCAATTGATCCTCCTACCTGAATCTCCCAAGTAGAGCTGGGACTACAAGTCCACACCACCATGTCCAGGTGATTTTTTTGTGTGTGTGTTTTTTGTAGAGACAGGATTTTTCCATGTTGCCCAGGTTGATCTTTAACTCCTGGGCTCAGATGATTTCCCAGCTCAGGTTCCCAAAGTTACAGGATTATAGGCATGAGCCACTGCACTGGCCAGTTTGCTATTATTAACTTCGATTACTTAAGAAGATAGTATCTTCCCAGTTTTTCCATTATAAGGTGATTTTTCCTTTGTAATTAGTAAATAACTTTTGGGCGAAATACTTTAAGACTAAGTATCACGTTCCACGTCAAACTTTCACCCATTAATTATGGTATCCATTATTTATTCTATTCTTTCTGCATGTAAGTAGAAATATTACTATAAAAAAGAAATTTTCCTTTTCTATTTTTTTTTAAATCAGTGGACTCATACAGTTACTTTTTTAATGGATTATAATCTATTACCATTTTCACTTTTTGATGCTTTGATTACCCTTGCTTTGGAGACTGGTATAATTATCCGTCGAGTTCGTCCTGCTCACTGCACAGACAAAATAAATCCACTGAGATCATGGAATTGCAGTAAAACAAGATTTTAATTAACTCAAGGCTGGTCACAGCATGTGGGAAGAGTTGTTACTCAAATCGATCACTCTGAAAGCTCAAAAGTTAGGGGTTTTCACAGACAGTTTGGTGGGCAGGGAACTAGGGAATGGGACTATCTATTGGTTGGGGATTAAATCACTGGGGTGTGGGAAATGGTCCTCATGTGCTGAGTCCTCCTATTGTTGGGGCCAGAGGGTCAGCTGAGTCATGAGTCAGGACTCCAGGTGAGGTTGATCTGAAAGACATTTCAAAACACCAATCTTAGATTCTATACCTGTGATATTATCTCTGGGAGTAATTGCAGAAGTCTTGCAACCTCCAGTCACATGACTCCTGAGACTACACCTCCATTTTATCAGAAATCAGACCCATCTCAGAATCCTAACCTTGTGGCCTTTCATTAATTTTACAATGGTGGTTTAATTTAGAGAAGGATTATTTTCATCCTTGCTTTAAGGTTAAACTATACACTAAATTTCTCCCAAAGTCAGCTTGGTCTACACCCTGGAAGGACCAGGGATAGCTTGGAGGTTAGAAAAAAGACGGAGTCAACTATGTCAGATTTGTCTTATGATGATAATTTTGCAAAGGCCATTTGACTTGGGCTTGGGGCTTCAAGCTAGCTTCTCAGTTTTGTGACATGTGCCCAACACATTTTAGCACTCCTTAATTTCTGGCACGACAAGATATTCTAGTCTTGTTTTGTACTTTCCTCCTCTAACTCTGGAATTAGCTATTTCTCTAAAGAGCATTGGATCCTTTTAATTGGAAATGATATTTAGAACCTCAGATCTAAGAGCTCAGTATGCTCACTGCTACTAAGATATTCTTTTCTAGATGTCTTTTTCTAGAACTTTTCAGTGGACAGAACTAAATAAATTTATTTACTATTTATCTTTCTTTATCTCATCTCTCTAAGAGTATATGTTTGTGTTCATACATATGATATTGAAAAACACTAGTTTGTAAATATTAAGGTCTTGAATTCCAGTCCAATATTTCAGGGTTCTTTCTAGTTTCCTACCTCTCCAAACTAATATCTCATTTTTTCAAGAGTGAAAAATCTGGCCCCTAACGTTAGTATGCTATTAATTAATTTACTCCATTCTATAATAAACAGAAAACAGTTACATCCTTCTTTAAAAAAATTAAATCTACTATTTGAAATTCAGGATTTGTTTGATATAATAAACAGAAAACAGTTACATCCTTCTTTAAAAATTTAAATACACTATATGAAATTAAAGCTTTGTCATTAGGCTGAGCATATGTGGTCCAAATGCTGTGTGCAAAAGTTGCTTAGAAGTAGGTTTTTTTTTCCTTCAGTGTGGCTAGATTTTTAATTTAAAATGTGATTGAGTCCTGTTTACATTAAATTTGGGTTTTTTTCATGTTCCTTATAGTTTTAGTTGTATTTTCCTGGCATGCCTATTTACATTGTTATAAAAGGCAAATCCATACAAAAAGACAGACACAGTCAGAGAAGCAGCACTATCTCCCTGTGCCTTCCACTTCATTCCCAATGAATAGTTTACCCATTTCAACTTTTGTTTTTTTTTCTAATTTTTAAAAATTCATGATATACATTGTGTTTAATTTTCCCTCTTTTCTCACATGAAAGATAGCTACTACATAAGTATTCTTCTGTATTTTTCATTTTTACTCAATGTATTCACCATATCAGCTTACTGAGAATTTTTTCTCATTCTTCTTTATGGCTGCAGAGTAGTCCTGTATGAATAAACCATAGCTTATTCCATCGGTCTCATATGTTTAGAAAATTACATAGTTTCTAATATTTTATAGTTAAAAACAGTGCTGCAATAAACAACCTTGTTTAAACATATTTAGTATCATAAGGAGTATATCTTCAGACAAAATTCACAGAAGTGATTGTTTCTTTAATTGTATATGTGTAACAAAATGTATGTATGTATGTATGTATCATGCATATGTAGCTTCGCTGAATACTGCCCAATTCCCAGGGGTAAGTGTTGGATCATTTTACGTTTCTGCTAGCAATGTGTGAAAGAGTCTCTTTTCCTACTGCCTCACCAAGTTTAAAACTTCAAATTTTTTTCAACTTTATAGGTAAGAAATTACATTTCAGTTATATTTTTTATTTCTCTTCTTGTGGGTGAAGGTGAACATCTCTTAAAATGTTTAAGGGCCATGTATTTCCATTGTCTGTTCCTGTCTTTTGGCCATTTTTCTATTAGATTTTTTGCTCAATTTTTTGAAAGTTTAGTATGTGGTGATATAGGGATTTTGGTCCTTTATCTGTAATATAGGTTGCAGACGTTTTCTTTTAGTTGTCATTTATGAGTTTTTTATTACTTTGGAAACTTTTGCTATGCAATCTTTAAATATAGTCAAATTTAATTTTTTTCTTTTGTACCTAGAGATTTAATACAGTTAGAAAGTCTTTCACTACATTACAGTTATAGAACAATGTATTCATGTTTTATTCTAGTACTTTTTTTTACATT
This sequence comes from Plecturocebus donacophilus, assembly GCA_004027715.1. Classification (NCBI taxonomy): domain Eukaryota; kingdom Metazoa; phylum Chordata; class Mammalia; order Primates; family Pitheciidae; genus Plecturocebus; species Plecturocebus donacophilus. The sequence continues at coordinate 83,588 of PVKP010002278.1, forward strand.
TATATCTCTAATGTATTTAGAATTTATTCTGGTATGTGGTATGAGACATTGTAATTTTATAGGTTTCTATTCAGTTCTCTCAACACTATCTATGAAAAAATTTGTTTATTCCAGTAATTTCATATAAAATCTTTATCAAATACAAAATATTTACATTTATTTGTATTCGTTATGAATTTTCTATTTGATTCCATTGGCTTGTATGTCTTTTTATGTGCCATGAACACAGTTTTAATCACATGCTTTATAGCATGTTTTAAATCTTGTATTGTTGATCTCCTTTATAGTGCTTCTCTTCCATAGTTTGCAATATACTCTTAGATGTTTTTATTTTTTCATATGAACTTCAGTTTCAACTTCTCAAGCTCTAGGTGAAAGCTTGTTGAAATTGTATTGTAGTTGCATGACATTTATGAGTAATACTATGCAAAACCATGTCTTTAAATTGTTAAACTGCTATGTCCAAGAACAGGTAATTTTTCCATTTGTTTCTGACCTGTTTTGCATCTTTCAGAAATTTTAAATATTTTTCCTCTTGTAGGTTTTTATATATTTCTAGGTAGCAAATTTTGAAATATTTTAAATTTTGTGTTGCTACTAATTATTATTTGTGTCCCTGAAGAATATTCATTTTTGTATGTCAATTTTAAATCCTGGCATCTTACTGAATTTTGTTAGAGTTTAAGGAGCATGCACACTAGTGAATTGAATGCAGTATTACCTGCATTGGGAGATATTCACAAACACACCAACAGAGTAACTTCTATTTGTGCCAGGAGGGCATGAATATGAGGAATATGGAATAGCAAATAACATGTTTGGTTTGGATAGATCCTAAAAAAGAGAGAATGAAATCCTCATGAGTGCAAGAACTGATGTGGAAAGCCAAGAAAAACACTCTCTAGATAATTAAGAATGAATTTTATAAGTGGGCAGTCAAGGATTTATTGCTTGAGTTTTGGAAAAGCTTCCCACACAGTGTTGGAGAAAGAGTGGCAGGATTAACTTTTGAGGTAGGCGTTTATCATACTCAGTCCCAAAGGCAAGGGTCCAAAGAAGAGCAAGGTCAATTTCTGGCAGTCAGTAGGGTCAATGGAAAGATTTCAGTAGAGTGGGTCACTGGAGTCTAAGGGGCTAAACTGAGGTCTAGCAGAAGCAAATAATTGATAAGAAGAAATAAATCTGGAGGACAAAAGACATGGTGACATACTTTTAGCAGATAGTGTCTTAGCCTAAAGGGGCTACTTTTAAATCATTGAGCACGTTGACCCCTAGATCTGACTTGAAATCATAAGATATATACCTGAACTTTGATAGCCATAAGTCACGAAAAGCTAAATGCAGAGCCAAGGTCTTACTTAGCCAATGTGTATAATAGCTATAGATCAAGAAAAAGACTATGGAAATTGAGAAAATATACTTTAAGTCACATAAGGTCCTAAGGAAAAAAAAAAAAAAACAACAGAATCGAGTGTTTTATTAGAATCCACACAAGATGGTGGCAAACTCAGAGGCTGAGCAGAAAAGTCAAAGTGAGTTTTCAGAACACAAAGTCAAGCTGAAATTCTATCACAAAAGTCAGCTAACTTGTCACTGGAAACTGATGCCATAGGGAGCTGACAAGCCTGAATGTATGACCAAGGATCTAGATGGAAGTGATATTTACATACAAGCAGACACAAGGAATACAGTTTGAAATAGAACAATGATTTTTAAGCAATCTTTTTTTTAAAGCAATGAAACTTTTTTATTTAAATGAAATCTAATATAGAATCTTAGGACAGGAAAGAGATGAAGTTTCTGACTAACATGAGGGCCATGTTCTGGGAGAGACACAAGCTCTGCCCTCTCAGCTTCCACTGTACCTTTTGTAGCAAAACATTAATCACTCCCACAGAAATGTAGTGCTTCAGACAACACAGTTTTGAAATCATCTGGAACAGGAGACTGAAGGTACCACATCAGAATCTGCAGCTTGCAAACATTAACAATCATAGTGTAGCAGAAAATAAAAAAGGGTTTTGGAGTCTGACAGACCTTGTTTTCAAATTCAGTTCTCAAGCTGTGTGACCTTGGTGGAGTTGCTTTATCTTTTGGAACCTCAGTTTTTTATATGAAAAATTGGTAAATAATCCCCATATTGCTGGATTATCCTGAAAATTCAAAGATAAAAAGTGAATAAAATAGGGGATTAATTCATGTTAATGTATTTAATACATTTTAGGCATGACATTTGCTGTCAGGAGCTGCCTTTTTTGTCCTTGGTTTCAAGAAAAAGTCATAGTTTAGACTGATCAGAAACTGGTTGGCAACTGGTTTCTGGTCTGCAGGTTTTTGCACTTTGACTTGTGATGAAGGGTGCAGAGAGGTACACTGAAGTGCTCTCTGGGACTTAATGAAGCCTTCATCAAATCTCTCCCAACTGCCTTTTCCAATTGTGTTTCCTTCTGCTTTCTTATACTAGGGATTGATGTTCAGACTGTACAACCTAGAGTCCCAGATATTTAAGGTCAGCACTCACATTGATTGAGACATTCCTGTGTCATATCCATTTTAAACATTTTAAATATCATTTTTACCAAGAGTAAGTTAATCACTATCATATGCTTAGTACATACGCTATGTCAGGCATTGTGCTAATATTATAATGTGCATATTATAATGTGCATATAATACTAGCACAATGCCTGACATAGCGTATGTACTAAGCATATGATGGTCATCCTCTGAGAGAAGCATTATAATTATCCACATAATCATCATTTCATAGAGGAGGAAACGCTACTTAGTTATTTCCCCAAAGTCTCATAACTAAGAAATGCGAGTGTCAGTAATTAAACCTAAATTTCTTATATTCCAAATTCTGTGCTCTTTTTGTTAAACCATATTTTCTCTCTTAGCATTGATATTCCATAATTGAAAAGCCTGAAATGTATTAAAATAAAATCAGGTGGTCTATTGTATAGTATGCAGGAATAGGTGGCTTCTAAATTCACTGATGCTGAGTTTCCAGGTTTTTTAAGGCTGGAATAGAAGTAACTTGAACAAAGATAAGCAAAAACTGTTGTAGAAGTATGGTGAGTGGTTTTTTTTTTTTGCATGAATGCAAATAGAATTGAAATATAAACAGTTAAACCTTTAACTAGAGCAGTAAAAAAGACGGTCTTGGTAATTTGTTGATTTAACGAGCTTTTATGATATTAAGTTGGATGAAGATGCAGACCTTATCTAAAATGGCAAGGGAGGCTAAGAGAGATCAATTAATGTGTTTAAATATTGGCTTAGTGATGAGAAAATAATTATATTTTGTTTCTGTGGGTTAGTAGAACATTGGTTTTGTGGTTAGTTATCTGCCTTTGGGCTAAAAAGACTATATTTTTAATTGTGTGTCCAAATTCATTTTATGGTGAAATTATCTCCCATCAATATGTCTGCAAGTTATGTTCTTGCTACTGATAGCTAAGGATAAGAATGAGCATAATTTAGAGCAAAGAGAAACCTTAACTATTCAGATTTCCGGCATAGCTGAAGGAGGAGATGATCTTTAAGTTTATTTTCTTTTTAAATTTTAATTGAAAGAAATGTATCTGTCCTCTAACTAGAGATTTTAGAAGAGACTTATTCCCTGACTACCTCCTCTAATTCCTTCACACTTAAATGGGCATCTTAAAGGACTAAAAGTATTTGGCTTAGAGACATGAAGTAATCTGTTTTTATTTAATTGAATCCTTGATTTCTTTCGGTACAGAGAAGCCTAGCATCATGTTATAGGATCAGTTATTTGGTCAAATGCACTGAGCTTGACTTGGTAAACTGAATTAAGATTCTTTATAAAGGACAAAAGTCTGTTAAGTCCACACAACTTCAAAAATCATTCGTTTTATTTTCTGAATCAAAATATGCCCATCCTCAGACTTGCAAAATTCATGACAGTTTCCGTCTCAACTGAAATCTTCCAAACCCACAAAGAAAATATATCTGGATTTGGGAGGTTTTAAAGATGGTAGCAGAAACAATCCTCTTAGCTCTCACATGATCTTAATTTCTGAAATTCCTCATGCTTATCCAGTTTATTTTGTACTCCATCTCCAGATTCTTTTTTTGTGTTCTTGCAGCATTTAGAAAAAAAAAAAAAAAAAAAGGAAAATCCTCTTCAGAAAAATATGAGTTTCTACATAAAGGCAGGGAAAAACACTTGTTATACGGAGACTAACAAGACATCCTAGGAACTAGAGTTCAAAGAGCTCTCTCACCCCACCCACGGAGCTGAGCTATTCAAAGGAATCCTGCTATGTTATTTGCATTGGTAAGAACATCCTCATGACTTAACATGTTTCAACATAGACTCAGGCAAAATCTGCAGGCAATGTGTCCTTGTTTATTCAAAATGACAAAGATGACTTTCATATTCATTTCTGACTGTCTCTGGTTCTTAAAGCGTTTGTTCAGCTCTTTTAGTTCATGCAAATAACTAATGCAGGAAAATACTAATATAGTTAACTTTTCAAACTAGAGTAGTTCTAGGAGCAACTTTTTTTTTATGCTGATTGATTTTTTATATGTCTAGTTTAAAAAATCTGGAATGCCCTTGTTGAATACATATTCTTAAACAAATTAAAATTGTCATTCCCATAATAAGAGGTCTCTATTAGTGAAATTTTGCTTGCCACTCATACAGAAATAATTGATGTTTGTAATGGTGACTTAGGGGCTTTCAGATGTTCCCAAGTGCCATTTGAATCATCAAAAAAATTAGGTTGTGCTCAACAGAGATTTATTTAACTGTCAGTTATTAAACATTTAGTCTGTTATCTTTTTATATGATTACATTTTATTAAATTTTCTATTTGATTTATTAGAAAATTTCCTTCCATATCATTCTATACAACAGCAAGTGTACTGAACTGAATTTAGGCTATGTATGACATAGTCAATATTATAAAGGGGAACTTCCTGAAAACTTAATATGTGCTAGGTTGTTTTTGAGTAAACATGGTAATTTGGAAATGTTTTAGATTTACAAAAAAAGTTGTAGTACAGAGAGGTCTCATGTATCCCATACCCAGTTTCCCCTATTATTAACATGTTATAATAAATTTGTCACAATTAATAAATATACATTATTATTAACTAAAATTCATAGTTTACATTAAGATAAACTCTGTCATATAGTTCTATGGGTTTTGGTAAATGTATAATGTCATGTGTCTATTGTTACATTATCATATAGAATATAGTTTCAGGGTCCTACAAATCTATTGTGCTTCACATCTTTATCCCTCTTTCCTTTCTGCTGCACCCTTGGCAATCATTGATCTTTGTATTGTCTATATAGTTTTACCTTTTCCAGAATGTCATATGGATGGAATTATACAGTGTGTAGTCTTTTCAGACTAGCTTCTTTCACTTAGCAATATGCATTTAGGATTCCTCCATTTATTTTGTGGGTTGATCTTTCATTTCTTTCTATTGCTGAACAATATTTTATTATATAGATATGCCACAGTTTGTTTATTCATTCACCTATTGAAGAATATCTTGGTTGCTACCAAGATTTGACAATGACAAATAAAGTTGTTTTAGAAATTTTGTCAATATTGGCCAGGCACAGTGGCTCACTTCTGAAAACCCAGAACTTTGGGAGGCTGAGGTAGGCAGATCAAGACCATCCTGGCCAACATGGTGAAATCCCGTCTCTAATAAAAATACAAAAAATTAGCTGGGCGTGGTGGCACATGTTTGTAGTCCCAGCTACTCAGGAGGCTGAGGCAGGAGAATTGCCTGAACTTGGGAGACCAAGGTTATAGTAAACCCAGATATCTTCTTGATTTGTTTTAGTCAGAATTTTATAGTTTTCCTCATATTGTTAGATTTATATCTAAGTTTAATGGTTTTGGTGCTAATGTGAATGATGTTTTATTTTTAATGTCAAATTCCAATTGTTGGCTGGGCATGGTAGCTCATGCCTGTAATCCTAGTGCTTTGGTAGGACGAGATGGGAAGATGACTTAAGCTCAAGAGGTTGAGACCAGCCTAGGCAATGTAGCAAGACCTCATCTCTACTAAAAATAAACATAAATAAAAAATAAATTCAATTGTCCATTGCAGGTATAGAGGAAAGCAATGGACTTTTATATGTTAACTTTGTAAACTTGTAATAATTACTTATTAACTCCAGGAGTTTTTTTTATTGATTCTTTAGGATTCACTACATTAAAAATCATGTTTTCTGCAAAAAAAGACAGTTTTATTTCTTTTTCCTCAATCTGTACATTATTTATTTATTTATTGCATTAAATAGGACTTCCAATATGATATTAAATAGGAATGGTGAGAGATGGGATATTTTTACCTTTGTCCTGATCTCAGGAAGGAAACTTGAAATTCCTCACTACAAGGTGTATGAGCTGTGGAATTTTTAAAAAATAGATGTTCTTTATAAGTTTAGGAAATTCCCTTCTATTTCTAGTTTGCTGACCATTTCTATCATGGATGAGTGTTGAAGTTTGTCTGGTGATTTTTTTTCTGCATCTGCTGTTATGATATATGATAGTTCCTCTTTTAGCCTGTTTAATTGATGAATTGCATGATTTGATTTGTCAATATTGAACCAGGTTGGCATACTTGGAATAAATCTCATTATTATTTGTAGTATACACAGCAGTCTCCCCTTATCAACAGGACACATGCTCTAAGATCCTCAATGGATGCCTTAAGTAGTAGTACAAAACCCTATATGTATTGTTTTTCCTATATATAATACACACGATAAAGTTTAATTAGCTACACTAAGAGATTAACAACAATAAATAATAATAATAATAAAACAATATAGCAATATGCTGTAGTAATAAAAGTTACATGAATGTGGTCTTTCAAAACACTTTATCATACTATACTACAGGTAAGTGAAACTATGGAAAGTAAAACCATGGATGAAGGAGGACTATTGTAATTCATTCCATATATTTTTGAATTTGATTTGTTAATATTTTGTTGAGGATTTTTGTATTTATGTTCATGAAAGATATTAGTCAATAACTCTTTTAACACTTCATGCAGGTTAGGTCTGATGGTGATGAATTCCACTGGGTTTTCTCTGCAAAAGTCTTTAACTTTTGAAGAATTTTACTGAATGTGGAATTCTAGTTTAAATGGGGATTTTTTTCATTACTGTACTATTTTATTCCACTCTCTGTTTATTTGCATGATTTCTATTAAGTCCTCTATAATTCTTATCTGTGTTCATATATAGGTAATGGCCTAACTACTACCACCACTTTAGAAATTTTCCCTTTTTTGTTGGTATCCTGTCATTTGAATTAGATATGCCTAGGGGTGTGTGTGTGTGTGTGTGTGTGTGTGTGTGTGTGTGTGTGTCTGTGTGTGTATTTATCTTGCTTAGTTTTCTCTGAACTTCCTGGATCTATAGTTTGGTGTCTGTCTTTTTAAAGATTTTATCCATTATTACAGTTATTTAAAATATCTTTTCTCCTCATTCTTCCTTTCTTCTTCTGCTATTCCAATTATATACATGCTATATCTGTTGATATTGTCCCACAGTTCTTGCATGTTGTGTTTTCATTTTGTTCTCTTTGTATTTTATATTGTCCCTTAGTTCTTGGATGATGTGTGTTCATTTTTGTTCTCTTTGTATTTCAGTTTAGAAGTTTCTGTTGACCAATGTGTAAGGTCAGTAATTATTTCTAGACTGAGTCCTGTCTGCAGGTGCACCCATCAAAGGCATCCTTCATTTTAGTAACGTGTTTATGCTTTCTACAATTCTTTTCTTTTCTTTTTTTTCTATTTTCTCTTTCTTTTTGAGACAGGATCTCACTCTGTTGACCAGGCTCAAGGGTGGTAGTACAAATGCTGGAGCCAAAACTTCCTAGGCTGAAGCCATCCTCCGGCCTCAGCCTCCCAAGTGGCTGGGCCCACAGAGGCACACCACCATGCCTGGCTATTTTTAATATATATTTTGTAAAGATAGTGTATTGCCATGTTGCCCACATTGGTCCCTGCCCCCTGGGCTCACATAGTCCTCCAGCCTCAGCCTCTCAAACTGCTGAGATTACAGATGAGAGCTACCGCTCCTGACCTCCAGCATTTTCTACTGATACTTCTTTAGACTTTATATATCTCTGCTTACATTACCGATTTATTCTTACATGTTGCCTGCTTTCCCACTTGAGCCTTTACTATATTACTCATAGTTATTTACAATTTCTTGTCTAATAATTCCAACATCTGTAGTATATCTGAGTTTGAATCTAATGATTACTTTTTTTCTTAAGACGACTTGTTTTCTTTTTCTTGCTCTTTGCCATGCCTTGCAGTCTTTTGTAAAAAGGAAGGCATGTTTTATTAGCTAATAGGAACTGAGGTAAATCGGTTTTCTGTGTCAGGATTTATGTTCATCTTGCCAGGTGTTATGCTGTGTTTAGTGTTTCCCATAGCTATAGAGGCCAGAGTCTTCCAAGTTCTCTAGTGTCTTTGTTTTTGTCTTTCTTCCTGACTTTGTGCTTCCCTAAATATTCCTCCTCAGAGACGCCCTCTACCATGCAGTTTGTTAAGCTGTCATTCACTGTAAATTTATTGGAGACTTCTTGATACAGGGCTAAGGTATGCGAGAGAGAGAACTTTCTGTAATCTTCCAATTATATCTCAGTCTTTGAGTGAGTCTGTCTCATGGCACTGTGACCTTTGCAAATGTTCCTCCAGTGATACAGCTTTTTTTTCTCCTTGCTCCCTTCCCTGGCTTCAGTATTACCAACCTATTTTCATAAATCCCTGATCAATGTTGAAAATATATTTCTCCCCTTTTAGCTGAAACAGGAACCCTGGAGAAAATGGAGTAGGGGCAGTTTCTTTCCTCAAGCTAGGATAAGTCTCTGGCAAAGTTCTTTCTGCTGGAAAATAAGTCTTTGGTATTATAGAAAAGGCTCTGGGTATATTTTGCAATGATTATTCATCTTCTTGACAAAACCACCTGGGGGTTTGTCTTGCTTTCTTAGATCTCCCCTATGAGAGCCTAATGCATTTCATAGTGTTACCGCCTATGAAAGCGTGAGACAACTAAACTGCAGTGGGCTAATGCACATTCAACCTTCAGCAATTCATCAAAATAACCATTTCAGTGTCCCTATCTGTTATGGCCCCAGGAAGTTCTGTTCCAAGTACATCTCAGCAGAATCTCTTTAGATATGCCAACCTCTCCAGATTTGGGGCTGGAGCTTTGTCCAGCAACCTTAATTTTCTGATGGGTTCAAAAAAGACATTTATTTTTAAGTTTATTCAACTTTTTCTTGTTGCAATGACCTGGAGTGATGATGTTAAAGTTCTTTACAAGCTGGAGCTGAAACTGAGCAACAGTATTTTTAAAACATATTTTGTTTACATTTCAAATCAGTACTAAGATAGAGGAAAGTAATTTGACAAAGATGATACAATTAATAAGACAGAACAGGAACTAGAGTTTATTTTTTATTATTTTATTTTGGTTTTATTTTATTTGAGATAGGGACTGGCTGTGTCACCCAGGCTGGAGTGTGATGGTGCCATCATAGCTCACTGCAGCCTTGACCTCCTAGGCTTAAGCAATTCTCCTGCGTCAGCCTCTTGAGTAGCTGGGATTGCAGATACACGCTTCCATGCTAGCTAATTCATTTTATTTTATTTTTGTAGAGATGCAGGTCTTCTTTGTTTGCCCGGGCTGGTCTCAAACTTCCAGCTTCAAGTGTTCCTCTCTTCTCAGCCTCCCATAGTGCTGAGATAATGCCTGGCCAAGAGCCAGAGTTTAAATTTAGGTCGTCTAAATCCAAAGCCTTCTGTCATCCCATTACCACAGGCTACGCTGGCACACTATCAATAGTAGCAACAGGAGCATGAGAGATTGGTGTGAATTTAGGAGGCAGAAGGTTAAATGGGCATCTGAGATGTGCAATTATTTTCAAGCTGAAAAATAATTTGTTCAGTAACTACTATTCAAGGAAAGATTCAATCCTTTCCTACTAAGTAATGGATAATACAGTTCAATAGCTTTCACATGGGGAGTTTGTAATGTTTTCATTGACCTTGTACATTGGCACCTGTATTATAAAGGAGTAAATTTACTCTGTAACTGAAAACTTACAAACACTGCAATAGGCCAACACCATATACCACACATTCATTCCAAGGCCAATAACAGCCAAATGCTATAGCATTTGAGGGCTTGGAAAGGAGAACAAAATAACAATGAAAGTGAAATACTGGCTATCCAAGTGATTTTGTAAGGTTCTATTAGCTCTCATATAAACAAAAAACATATACTGCTATTGTTTTGTTTACTTTTTTTTTTGAGATGGAGTCTCGCTTTGGCATCCAGACTGGAGTGCAGTGGCACGATCTCAGCTCACTGCAACCTCTGCCTCCCAGGTTCAAGCGATTCTCCTGCCTCAGCTTCCCGAGTAGCTGTAACTACAGGAGCCAGCCACCACACCTGGCTAATTTTTGTATTTTTAGTAGACATGGGGTATCACCATGTTGGCCAGGATGGTCTCGATCTCCTAAGCTTGTGATCTACCCACCTCAGTCTCCCAAACTGCTGGGATTACAGGCATGAGCCATTGTGCTTGGCTCTTGTTTACTAATTTTAAGGTTTTTGTTCTGTATTGTTTATAAAGCTCATAATACTTGCAAAATGGATATTATCATCCACATTTTGCAAATAAGACAAATAGAGGAGTAAAATAATTTACCCAGGCTATTGATATTAAGTCACTGAACCCCAAGAATTGACCCCAGATTTATTATTAACAAAGCTCTTCTTCCTTCTACAAAACTAAGCTGTGGATAAATTGATTTCCATGTGTTTTATGTGCAAGAGCAGCACAAGTAGAGTTTAGTAAGGTGTAAGAAGGTGACCAATCTTGATAAACTTTTCCTACTGGCACTCTTCAGCTAGATTTTTTTTTTTTTCTGAGGATGTGGTATGGGCAATGACAAAAGTCAGCTCCTGGCTTTGGTAAAATTAAATGCAAGATATCCTGCAGCAAAGACTAGTTCACCACTTGCTGATATTCACAGTACCCTAGGTGTACACTTTCTTTATTTGTCTGAATGGATATTCTATTTCCTCATGCATATGTGATCCTGTAGAACAAAATATGGACTTTAGTTAGTTTTTAGAATTTTTTTTAAAATTCACACCATAAACTAGGGTCTCTTTTGTGTACTTCTCTGCATTTTAAAGGTTTCTAACTCATATGTTTTAGTTATGTTAAAAAGTTCTCTCATGCAAATCAATAGATTGATCACATAGGCCAATGATATAGTCAGTTTTACTAGTCATGTATAGTATATATGATTCCCTTACTTAAACTTTAAATAAATACTTTATTATTGTTGTTATTTTATTATTAGTAGTAGCACTATCCATTAAATCATGAGAACTCTAGCAGCACAGTAGCACACATTTGCAATGAGGATACAAAGCAGGAAGATTAGTGAGGAGGAGAAACAGATGACTGTCTGCAAAACCTCATTTTTAGTGTCATTGCTAAAAATATGCCTTTCACTAGCCTTCTACAATGTGGATTTTCTAACACTAGAAGTTTAATTTTTTTGGTTCATAAAGAATTTATATTTCAAATATTTAAAAATATTTTAAATTGAGGGGGGATCTAATATGGCCAAATAGGAACAGCTCTGGAGTGAAGTTCCCAGCAAGAACAACACAGATGGTGAGTAATCACCACATTTCCAAACAAGTTATTACTGCCTACAGACCAGAAGATTCCTGGGTTGAAAAGCGCCATGAGTTTCCAGCACAGCTGTTTCAGCTGGAACAGCTGGTCTCCTCACAAAAACTCACACAAATCTGGGCGGCTGTTTCAACTGGCACTTGGAATGCCTGGGAGACAGAGCCATCTATTCAACTGAAAAAAGAGGGTTGAAACAGGGAGCCAGATGATCTGGCTCAGTGGGTCCCACCCCTACAAAGATGAGAAATCTGAAATGCTCTGGATTGAGAGCTTCACAGCAAGTGCAGTTGGATCCAGGATGGTCCAGCTCTGTGGGAGGAAGGATGTCCAGCATTACCATGGCAGTCCACCACTACCGAGGCAGTCTGCCATTACTGAGGCAGTCCACCACTACCAAGGCAGTCTGCCATTACTGAGGCAATCCGCCATTACTGAGGCAATACCCCATTACAGAGGCCGTCCACCATTACTGAGGCAGACTGCCATTTCCAAGGGAGTTCTAACTATACCTCTATAAACAAAACCACAAGGAGGTTCATACAGCAGCTGGGCAGACCCCACGGCAGCTCTGCAACGCCTCTGCTGGCAGACTGTGACTAGGCTACCTGCTCACTGGGCAAGGCATCTCTGAAAAAGGCAGCAGCACATCAGGAACTTATAAATAAAGCCCCACCTTCCCAGAACAGAGCATCTGAGAAAAAAGACTGTTATAAGATCCACTACAGCAGACTTAAACATACCTGCCCAGCAGCTCTGAATAGAACAATGGAGCTCACAGCTCAGCACTTGAGCTCCTGTAAGGGACAGACTATCTCCTCAAGCAACTTGCCAAACCCTGTATATCCAAAGAGACACCTCATAAAGGAGAGCACAGGCTGACTTCTGATGGGTATTCCTCTGGGATGAAGATAACAGAAGAAAAAACTGGCAGAAATTGTTACTGTTCTGCAGTTGCCACAGGTGATCACCAGGCAAGCAGGGTCTGGAGTGGACCTCCAGCAGTCCTACAGCAGAGGGGATTGACTGTTAGAAGGAAAACTAAAAATATAAAGAAATAACTTCATCATCAACAAAAGGACTTCCACTCAGAGACCCCATCTGAAAGTCACCAACTGCAAAGACCACAGTTAGATAAATCTACACAGATGGGAAGAAACCAGTGCAAAAAGGCAGAAAACACCCAAAACCAGAATGCCTCTCCTCCTCCAAGGGATCACAACTCCTCACCAGCAAGGGAACAAGGCTGGATAGAGAATGAGTCTGATGAATTGACAGAAACAGGCTTCAGAAGGTCGGTAATAACAAACTTCTCTGAGCTAAAAGAACATCTTCTAACCCAATGCAACAAAACTAAGAACCTTGAAAAAAAAGTTTGATGAAATGCTAATGAGAATAAACAGCTTAGAGAATAATATAAATGACCTGATGGAGCTGAAAAACACAACACGAGAACTTGGCGAAGCATACACAAGTTTCAATAGCTGAATCAATGAAGCAGAAGAAAGGATACCAGAGATTGAAGATCAACTCAATGAAATAAAATGAGAAGGCAAGATTAAAGAGTGAAAAGAAATGAACAAAGCCTCCAAGAAATTTGGGATTATGTGAAAAGGCCTAATCTACATTTGATATGTGTACCTGAATGTGATGGAGAGAATGAATCCAAGCTGAAAAACATTCTTCAGGATATTATCCAGGAGAACTTCTCCAACCTAGCAAGGCAAGCCAATATTCAAGTTCAGGAAATATAGAGAACACTACAAAGATATTCCTCAAGAAGAGTAACCCCAAGGCACATAATTATCAGATTCACCAGGGTTGAAATGAAGGAAAAAACGCTAAGGGCAGCCAGAGAGGAAGGTTGGGTTACCCACAAAGGGAAGCCCATCAGACTCACAGTGGATCTCTCAGCAGAAATCCTACAAGCCAGAAGAGAGTGGGGACCAATATTCAACATCCTTAAAGAAAAGAACATTCAACCTAGAATTTCATATCCAGCCAAACTAAGCTTCATAAGCAAAAGAGAAATAAAATCCTTTATGAACAAGCAATTGCTGAGAGATTTCCTCGCCACCAGGCCTGCCTTACAAGAGCTCCTGAAAAAAGCACTAATCATATTAAGGAACAACCAGTACCAGCCACTCCAAAAACGTACCAAATGGTAAAGAGCATGGACACAATGAAGAAACTGCATCAACTAATGGGCAAAACAATCACCTAGCATCAAAAAGGCAAGATCAGATTCACACATAACAATATTAACCTTAAATGTAAATGGGCTAAATGCCCCAATCAAAAGACACAGACTGGCAAATTGGATAAAATGTCAAAACCCATTGGTGTACTGTATCCAGGAAACCCAACTCACATGCAAGGACACACATAGGCTCAAAATAAAGGAATGGAGGAAGATTTACCAAGCAAATGGAGAGTAAAGAAAGCAGGAGTTGCAATCCTAGTCTCTGATAAAATAGATTTTAAACCAACGAATATCAAAAGAGACAAAGAAGGGCCTTACATAATGGTAAAAGGATCAATGCAACAAGAAGAGCTAATGATCCTAAATATATATGCACCCAATATAGGAGCACCCAGAGATATAAAGTAAGTTCTTAATGACCTACAAAGAGACTGTCACTCCCACACAATAATAGCGGGAAATTAACACACCACTGTCAATATTAGATCATGAGATAGAAAATTAACAAGGATATCCAGGACGGGAAATCAGATCTGGACCAAGCAGACCTAATAGACCTCTACAGAACTCTTCACCACAAATCCACAGAATATATGTTCTTCTCAGTACCACATCACACCTATTCTAAAACTGACCACATAATTGAAAGTAAATCATTCCTCAGCAAATGCAAAAGAAAGGATATCATAATAAACAGTCTCTCAGACCACAGTGCAATCACATTAGAACTCAGAATTCAGAAACTAACTCAGAAGCACACAACTTCATGGAAACTGAACAACTGGCTCTTGAATGTTGACTGGATAAAAAAATAAATGAAGACAGAAATAAAGATGTTTCTCGAAACCAATGAGAACAAGGACACAATGTACCAGAACTTCTGGGACACATGTAAAGCAGTGTCTTGAGGGAAATTTATAGCAATAAACACCCACATGAGAAGCAAGGAAAGATCTAAAATTGACACCCTATCATCAAAATTGAAAGAGCTAGAGAAGCAGATCAAAAAAACTCAAGAGCTAGCAGGAGACAAGAAATAACCAAGATCAGAGCAGAACTAAAGGAGATAGAGACAAAAAAAAATCCTTCAAAAGTTAATAAATCCAGGAGCTGGTTTTTTGAAAAGATCAACAAAATAGACTGCTAGCCAGATTAATAAAAAAGAAAACAGAGAATAATCAAATAGATTCAATAAAAAAATGATAAAGGGGGTATCACCACTTATTCCACACAAATACAAACTACCATCAGAGATTGCTACAAACAACTCTATGCACAAAATCCAGTAAACTTGGAAGAAATGGATAAATTCCTGGACACCTGCACCCTTCCAAGCCTAAACCAGGAAGAAGTTGAAACCCTGAATAGACCAGTAACAAAGGGCTGAAGTTGAGGCAGCAATTAATAGCCTACCAACCAGAAAAAGCCCAGGTCCAGATGTGTTCACAGCTGAATTCTAACAGACTTACAAAAGGAGATGGTACAAATCCTTCTGAATATATTCCAAACACTACAAAAAGAGGGAATCCTCCCTAACTCTTTCTGAGACCAATATCATCCTGATACCAAAACCTGGCAGAGATTCAAGAAAAAAAAAGAAAACTTCAGGCCAATATCCATGATGAACATAGATGCAAAAATCTTCAATAAAATACTGATAAACTGATTGCAACAGCACATCAAAAAGCTTATCCATCACAATCAAGTTGGCTTCATCCCATGGTTGCAAGGTTGGTTTAACATACTCAAGCCTATAAATGTAATTCACCACATAAACAGAACCAAAGACAAAAACCACATGATTATCTCAATAGATGCAAAGAAGGTCTTCCACAAAATTCAACAGCGCTTTATGCTAAAAACTCTCAATAAACTAGGTACCAAGGGAACATATCTAAAAATAATAAAAGCTATTTACAACAACCCCACAGCCAATATCATACTGAATGGGCAAAAACCAGAAGCATTCCCTTTGAAATCTGGCACTAGACAAGGATGCCCTCTCTCACCACTCCTATTCAATATAGTATTGAAAGTTCTAGCCAGAGCAATCAGGCAAGAAAAAGAAATAAAAGTTATTCAATTAGGAAAGGAGGAAGTCAAATTTTGTCTATTTGCAGAACAATATGATTGTATATTTAGAAGACCCCATTGTCTCAGACCAAAATCTCTTGAAACTGATAAGCAACTTCAGGAAAGTCTCAGGATACAAAATCAATGTGCAGAAATCACAAGCATTCCTATGCACCAATAACAGGCTTAGAGCCAAATCAAGAATGAACTGCCATTCACAATTGCTACAAAGAGAATAAAATACCTAGGAATACAACTAACAAAGGGTTTAAAAGATCTCTTCAAGGAGAACTACAAACCACTGATCAAGGAAATAAGAGAGGACACAAACAGATGCAAAAATATTCCATGCTCATGGTTAGGCAGAATCAATATTGTGAAAATGGCTATGCCGCCCAAAGTAACTTATAGATTCATCACTATCTCCATCAAGCTACCTATGATCCTCTTCACAGAACTGGAAAAAACCACCTTAAACTTCATATGGAACCAAAAGAGAACCCACATAGCCAAGGTCATTCTAAGCAAAAAGAACAAAGCTGGAGGCATCACACTACCTGACTTCAAACTATACTACAAGGCTACAGTAATCAAAACAGCATGGTACTGGTATCAAAACAGAGATAAAGACCAATGGAACAGAAAATAGGCCTTGGAGGCAATGCCACATGTCTACAACCATCTGATCTTTGACAAATCTGACAAAAACAAGCAATGGGGAAAGGATTCCCTTTTTAATAAATACTGTTAGGAAAACTGGCTAGCCATGCACAGAAAGCTGAAACTAGACCCCTTCCTGACACCGTACACTAAAATTAACTGCAGATGGATTCAAGACTTAAACATAAGACCTAACATAATAAAAACCCAAGAAGAAAATCTAGGCAAAACCATTCAGGACATAGGCATAGGCAAGGACTTCATGACTAAAACACCAAAAGCATTGGCAACAAAAGCCAAAATAGACAAATGGAATCTAATTAAACTCCAGAGCTTCCGTACAGCAAAAGACACAATCATTAGAGTGAACTGGCAACTAACAGAATGGGAAAAGATTTTTCAATCTACCCATCTGACAAATGGCTAATATCTGGAATCTAAAAGGAACTAAAACAGATTTATAAGAAAAAAAAAAAAACCTATTCAAAAGTGGGTAAAGGATATGAACAGACACTTCTCAAAAGAAGACATTTATGAGGCCAACAAACATATGAAAAAATGCTCATCATCACTGGTCACTAGAGAAATGCAAATCAAAACCACATTGGGATACCATCTCACACCAGATAGAATGGCGATCATTAAAATATCTGGGGACAACAGATGCTGGAGAGGATGTGGAGAAATAGGAACACTTTTACATTGTCGATGGGAGTGTAAATTAGTTCAACCATTCTGGAAGACAGTGTGGCAATTCCTAAAGGACCTAGAAATAGAAATTCCATTTGACCCAGCAATCCCATTACTGGGTATATATCCAAAGGATTATAAATCATTCTATTATAAAGACACATGCACAAGTATGTTCATAGCAGCACTGTTTACAATAGCAAAGACCTGGAACCAACCCAAATGCCCAATGATGATAGACTGGACAGGGAAAATGTGGCACATATACACCATGGAATACTATGCAGCCATAAAAAATGATGAGTTCGTGTCCTTTGTAGGGACATGGATGAACCTGGAAACCATCATTCTCAGCAAACTGACACAAGAACAGAAAATCAAACACCGCATGTTCTCACTCAGGCAGGTGTTGAGCAATGAGAACACATGGACACAGGGAGGGGAGCATCACACACTGGGGTCTGTTGTGGGGGAATAGGGGAGGGACAGTGGGGGATAGGGAGGTTGGAGAGGGATAACATGGGGAGAAATGCCAGATATAGGTGACGGGATGTGATGGAGGCAGCAAACCACATTGCCAAGTATGTACCTATGCAACAGTCCTGCATGTTTTGCACATGTACCCCAAAACCTAATGTGCAATAAAATATATACATATAAATAAATATTTTAAATGAATGTGAGTTTCTATTATATAAAAGCAATTTAATTAGTGCAAAGGAAGTAAGATTGTTCTTTTCAATGGATATCTTACAAGGTAGTTGTGTGATCAATACCCTTTAATCTCTGGGATTTTGTTATTGTTGTGGTTTGCTTATTTTTTTTTAAACACATAGATATCTCTCTAAGGAGTATCACTTTAAGAGTTATAGATAATGTAGTATGCATGTATGCTTCCTACCTAAGAGGATTGCCTAGGAGTAAATGAAATAAATACTAAGATATAGGTCATGATACAGATATGATTTATGGATCATGTATCCACAAGAAAAGGATAAAACAATTCTATTTGGAAAACTGGGCTTAAATTATTTCTGAAGAAAAATGAGATTTCAGCTAGACTTTGAAGAGAAGATAGAGGGACGCATACTGAAAACTGCACTTAAATCAAGGAAGAATGTACACAAGTTGGTTTAATTCTACCATACTTAGGTGTATCAATCACTTCACCTCTCTGAGACTTAATTTTCTTATTTATACGAAGTGGGAATTAGCATAAATTAGGAATAAAAAGAGCAACATGTTTGCTGCCACTTCTCTCTTATGTGTCACTGACAGATATCATTAATGACACAAACCACTCTACAAATAAGCCTAGATAAAGCCTAAAAATATTTCCCAAAACAGCAGGCAGATGTAGATAACCGTATGGAATCCACAACCACAACAGTTAACAAAGCTATGGAATACTAGATCTATACACAAAAATCTATTGCATTTCCATATTCTAGTGAGGAAATATTGGAACATGAAATGAAAGTTATAGTAGGTTACCTTGGGGTAACCCTACAAGCTCTACATACAAACATCTGCTTGGTGTGGCTAGTTTTTAATTTTACCCATTCTATCAAATGTAGAGTAGTATCTCATTGTAGTTTAAACTTGTATTTCCCTAATGATTAAAGAAGCTTAGTATCTTTTTATATTTCATCCATACATCTTCTCTGATGAAGTGTCCATTGAGACCTTTTGTCCATTTTTAAGTGGAATGTTGTATTCTTGAATTTTGAAAATTTTTATAAATTCTGGATTGAAATCTTTTATCAGATATGTAGTTACAAATATTTTATTCTGATATGTGCCTTGCTTTTTCATTTCCTTAAAGATACTTATTGAAGAGCAATTATTAATTATTTTGAATCCAATTTATCAATTTATCCTTTTGTAAATCACACTTTTGGTGTCATATCTAGGAAAATGTTGCCCAATACTACAAAAATTTTTCTCCTATGTTTTCTTCTAAAGGTACTAGTTTTAGGTTTTACATTTAGGTTTATAATATATACTTTGCTAATATGTGTAGATATGAAGTATAGAATTATGCATATGGGTATCCATATTTTTATTACAACTTCTTGAAAAAATTAGGTTTTTTGACAGAATTATCTCTGTAACTTTATCAAAGCCCTATTGACCATATATGTATAAATCTGTTTTTCAACTCCATCATGTTCCCTTAATCAAAGTATCACTGTTAATATCATCTTACTTTGATTACAGTAACTTTATAGTAAGTTTTAAAGTCTGACAGTATAAGTTCTTTAACTTTGTTATTTTTAAAAGTTGTGTCATCTATATTCTTTGCATTTCTATATGAATTGTAGTAACAGCTTGTCAATTTTTACAAATGAATCCACTCTGATTTTGATTTGGATTACATTTGCTCTATAGTTCAATTAGGAGAGAAATATTATTGGAATAATATCAAATCTTGCTATCCATGAACAATATATATTATCCTTTAAGTAATTTAATTTATGTCAGCAAATT
Source organism: Plecturocebus donacophilus (assembly GCA_004027715.1). Lineage (NCBI taxonomy): Eukaryota > Metazoa > Chordata > Mammalia > Primates > Pitheciidae > Plecturocebus > Plecturocebus donacophilus. Next base: position 103,445 of record PVKP010002278.1, read on the forward strand.
TTTACAGTTTTCCACTTATATGTCATGCACATCTTTTGCTATATTTATCCTAAATATTTCATATTTGTGGTGCTATTGTAAATAACAGTTTATAATGACAATTTTCAATTGTTCTTTAGTAGTTTATAGAAGTAGAAATATTTTTTACATAATAATCTTACCTCTTACAACTCTGTTAAACTCACTGTTTTGTTCTAATAACCTTTTTGTAGATTAAGTCACATTCTTTCTATGGATATTCATGCCATCTGGGACAATTTTACTTCTTGCCTCACCTGAATATGTGTTACTTCTTTTTCTTAACTGATTGTGCCAACTAGAACCTTCAGTGTATGTTAAATAGTGCTACTGACAGCAGCAGACTTCCTTCCCTTATTTTTGACTTAAACAAGTTGATTAACTGTCTCTTTACTTACAATGTTTTCAGTGAAAAGCTTGTCATCTTTCTCTTATTCTTTATACAAACTGTTTATTTCTTCCACTGACTATCTAAAATTTTTATCTGTAGTTAAAAAAAATGACATAATTATGATGTTTCTTGCTATAGCTATCTTCATGTTTCTTATGTTTAGGGTTCATGGGGTTCTAGGGTCTATAACTTCATAACTTTCATCAAATTTGCAAAATTTTCTGTCATGGCATCACACACACACACACACACACACACACACACACACACACACATAATTTTATGTTTTTTTTTCTCATTTCTCTCTTCTCCTTCAGGGATTCCAACTAAAGGTATGTTAGACTGCTTTAAGTTGTCCAACTGCTTATTGTTTCTCTGGTTATTTTCCTTATTCTTCTCTCTCTATGTGTTTTATTTGGAAAGTTTCCATTGTTAAGCCTTCATATTCAGAGGTTATACTTTTTCTGCAATATCTTATCTGCCATTAATTCCATGCAATATATCGTATCTCCAACATTGTAATTCTATTCCTAGAAGTTTGATTTGTTTCTTCAATATATATTTTCTATGTCTCTATGTTTTTTGTTTTTCTTTTTTGAGACAGAGTCTCACTCTGTTGCCCAGGCTGGAGTACAGTGGCATGATCTTGGCTCACTGCAACCTCTGCCTCCTGGGTTCAAGTGACTCTCCTGTCTTAGCCTCACCAGTAGATGGGACTATGGGCACATACCGCTACATCTGGCTAAGTTTTGTATTTTTAGTAGAGACAAGCTTTGGTCAAGCTGGTCTCGAACTCCTGACCTGTAATGATTTACCTGCCTCAGCCTCCCAAAGTGCTGGATTCATTGAGCTTCTTAGATCTATAACTTTATAACTTTCATCAAATTTGCAAAAATTTCAAGTGTGAGCCACCATGCATGGCCTATTTTCTATGTCTCTACTTATATCATGTTCAGTTTTTTCTCTAGCTTAATAACGTGGGATGCAGTTGTCTAACTGTTTTAATTTCATTGTCTACTAATACTATCATCTGTGTTATTTCTGGTTACCTTTCCACTGACATGTCTTCTTATTGTGGGCCATAGTTTACTGCTACTTTGCACTTCTAGTAATTTTTTATTGGACGCAAGTCCTTGTGAGTTTTGCTTGTTTAGAATGCTGAATATTTTTTGTATTCCTAAAAATATTCTTTAACTTTTTTCTGCTATGTAGTTACTTGAAAACAGTTTGATCCTTCTGGGTTTTGCTTTAGAGATTTGTTAGGCGGGGGCAGAATAGCTTTTATTCCAGGTTTAAGTTTTTCTACTACTAAGGTCACACCTTCTTAGTAGTCTAATTAATTTCTTGTGAATTATGAGGTCTCTACTTTGATTGTTGAAAACGGGTTCTATTCCTGCCTTTCGTAAGAGCTGATCATTGTTCTTGCTAATTTTTTCAGATGGTTCTTTCTCTGACCTTGGGTAGTATTATGTGCTGATGAGTACTTAAAAAATACTTGAAGAGGTACCTGTAGAGATCTCTGGCACTCTCCTTGTGTAGTTTCCTTCTTTCTGGCACTTTATCTGGTAGACTTGAATATTAATCAGGTATTAATAATAGCAATAATAATTTTATCCCACATGGTAATATTTTGTGTCTGTCTAGCATATTCACACCAATGAGCATATTCTATCATTTAAAACAAATGGTCTACTTTTTTGGATATTCTCATCTTATATTCTCCATTAAAGTGCACTAAAATAATGAATATTGCCTATCCTCTTGCTGGTCTTAAACTGAGAAAAAAAGGAAATGTTTACCACAAAGTAGTATAACTCTAAGAACTGGCAGATGAATTCAGATTGAAAATCATAATTCCAGGCTAGGTCTAAATAAGTTATTAAAGAGTTAAAAAATCCATGTCATAAGATGAATTAGTTTGACATGATTTGGTGACATGGTGTGGGCATCCAGATGGCTCATAAAAATGTTTCCTTATTTATGTGGCCAGTGTTACTCAGCAGAAAGTTAGTTTGCTATTAGAAATGTCAGTTCTCCAAATTCAGGCAGTATATTCCCTGATTATATTTTTGCTCACATCTGTACCCACTAACTTTCTCACCTTCATTTCCACTCCCAGGTCAGTCCATGCTTCATTAGAGAATGTGAGCAGCTTCGGTTCTTTTTTTACTTCATTGTGTATTTGAAGTGGGTTGGGTTGGGTTGGGAGACTAATTATGAAACTGCTCTGCCGGTTGGCATCAAAAGGAGCTTATGTTTGTATTAGTCTGATTAGAGACCTGTTTTCTTATTCTCAGGTGAAGTAAGGCTACTTTATTTCCTCGAAGTGAGTGGGACTTAACACAAAAAGCAGAGAGCTGGTAAGACTTAAAGAAAAGAAACCTTTAACACTGCTTCTCATCCCCTATGAATCCAGTGGTTTTGAAAGAGGTAGATTCTTCACCCAAAGGAAAGTAAAGAATTTTTAGTTTCTCATGCTCTAGAATATCAAAATGGCCTTATATGCTACTTCTAACAAAGGGGCATGCTTCAGGAAGCCCATGCTCATGACAAGCTAGACTTCTAAGCTTCATCCACACAGACTCTACCTACCTTTAGAAAACATCATAACATTGTTGTGGGTCTAACCGTGACTTTTAATGGCCATCTGCTTCGATACCCTACATTAAACCTGCACTACCTTCAGGTTTCAACTTGGCCGGTTCCTCCTTTAATCTACTCCATCTTGCTATGAATACAGAGCTGAGTTATTCCGATTCAAAGAAACACTCTAAAATACAGCATGTGATGGACACTGTGATTAGTTCCCAGCACCTGTTTCACCCTTGCCAATGATTAGCCATCCAGAAGGATGTTCATGTGACACAATTCTGATCATGGAGGAAAGTCACTCAAAAGTCTCCCCACTCCCAAGAGAGATGAACCATGTGGTCAGGAATTCAAGACCAGTCTGGCCAACATAATGAAGCTCCATTTCTACTAAAAAATACGAAAAAATTAACCAGGTATGGTGGTGTGCACTTGCAATCCCAGCTACTCAGGAGGCGGAGGCAGGAAAATCATGTGAACCCAGGAGGCAGAGGTTATAGTGAGCCCAGATCATGCCATTGCACTCCAGCCTGGGTGACAGTGTGAGATTCCATCTCGAAAAATGAAAGAAAAACAAAGAACCAACATATTTAATGACCCTCACTGTTGAGCCCCAGATTATACTATTTTGGAGCTCATTATCTCTGGTATTCCAGGTATGTTAGATGATACTTTAAAAATTATTTCCTATCATTTTAAAATAGGATTTTAATTGATATGGACAAAAGAATACTGACAGATGATATGAAGGGTTTTAACTAATGCCACTGGCCATGACATATCCTCTCATAATAAAGTCAAGGGTTTTTAGTAGATGACTTAATAGAAAACATCAGTATGAAGAGAAGCTTTTCTTCCTCTTAATATATGAAGGGTTATCAATTCCGAAAATTAATTCTTTATGTGCCTGGGCCCCATGTAGCTTTTCCTTATAATATCAGTAGCTATACTCTTCTGAAAGTGAAAGTCTGTATCTTTAGATTTGAATGAATGAAAAATTATCAAACTGAATATTCATTATACACTCTAAAGAATTATACCTGATTTCACTTGTTTCTGGTTTTGAAAGTAACAGTCATAATAAATAAAATGATATCATGACATTTTATTAATGGATTCAGTCTTCAAAAGTTGTTGAATAAACTGAAGAATGGCTGTAAAAAAGGAATTTAGATCAATTCTTTGGTGGCTCACACTTTTCTGGATGCAGCTGCTCTTGTATCCGTCTAAGCTTGCTGGACCTCAGGGGAACCCTGCTGAAAACCTACTTACCAAACTAGAAATTAGGACATTGTAATCATCCTCAGGATCAAAATATATAAAAGGAAATAGTTGGAGGTGGGCAAGTTTAAAAGACTTTCCTTTTTTAACGTTCTAACAGATAATTTTGATGTTTTTGTTTTAATGGATATAATTATTAATAAAAATATGTGTGCCTTCTCATGAAATAGCACATTACATTTCTCAACAGAGATTTAATGTCCTATGTAAAACATTTGCTATATGACCTCTCTATTAATCTGAGACATTATATAGTACACCGTGAAATTTATATCTTGAGAAGGCATATGTTATATCACATAATGTTATATGGTATATTATAAATGGCATCTCATTAGGGTGAGAAAACTGAGTTCACATTACTTTTCTCTGTTATATGAGGAGAGCCCTTTTGTGAATCTCATTTATGTATCTCTAAAGAAAGGATGATATTTGACTTACCTTATACAGCTGTTGCAAGAATCACATAAGGTACTACAAGAATAAAACCACCTTGTAAGTTTTATAAATAAGAAAGCAGTTATATCTCTAGCACAATGCTAAGTTTGACTGAAACATAAACATTGTATTTAATGCTTTAAATAAATATGTTGTCTATTTTATGAATTGAGCATTGCATGGAAAATAAAAACATATAGTAATCAGAAGTGATACAGAAGAGAGACAATAGCAACAGTGGCCAAGAGAGCACATATGTCACCCATCCTCTAACCCCAGGTAGTGCAGCTCAAAGCTCTGGGAGAGACTTCTTCCTTAGGGTTGAAGAGAGGAAAGGGGAGAGTAAAGAAAACTCTTGCAACTTTGATAGGAGCTCAGACACAGTCGGATAGGGCAACAGGCAGAGTCCCAAGGCTCCCATTTCAGGCCCTCGCTCCCAGAGGGATGACATTTTTAGACACACCCTGGGCCAGAAGGAAACCCACTTCCTTGAAGGAAAGGACACAGTTTTGGCAGGATACATCATTTCCTGATTAAAGAAGCCTTGGGTCTTGAATAAACATCAACAATATCCAGGCAGTACTTGCCACAGGTCTTGGGTAAGACTGAGTGCCATGCTCACTTCAGGTCTGACCCAGCACAGTCACAGTGACTGTGCCCACAGGGGTTCTTGTGTTACTCTTTTCTCCCCAGCTCAAGGCAGCTCAGCATGGACAGAGACGCTCCACTTGTTTGAGGAAAGGAAGAGAAGAGAATAAGAGTCTCTGCTCAATAATCCAAATAATTCTCTCCAATCATACCTGAGACTACCAAGGCAGGACCTCTATGATACTGCAAGTATCACAGCATTACTGGTCTTGGGATACTCCCTGATGCAGATATGGCTTAGATAACAACACCCAGGTCACTTCAAATACCTGGAAAGCCTCTTCAAGAAGGAAGGGTACAAACAAGCCTAGACTGTGAAGATATATATATATATATGGGAAAGTCTTTTCTTCTTCATTTTTAAAGGATATTTTCACAGAATATACTATTGCAGAAAAGTCTCTTCCTTTTGTCTTTTAAATATATCATACAGCTCTCCCCATGCCTATAAGGTGTCTACTGAGACGTCTTCTCCTTGATATATTGCAGCTCATTTGTATGTTATTTGTTTATTTTCTCCTGCTATTTTTGGGATCCTTCCTTTATCTTTGACCTCTGTGAGTTCAATGATTAAATTCTTGAGGTAGTCTTATTTAGGTTAAATCTGCTTGGTGTTCTATAACCTCTTTGTTATTGAATATTGATATATTTATATAGATTTGGAAAGTTCTCTGTTATTATATCTTTGAATAAACTTTCTACCCTAATCACTCTCTGTCTCTCTCTCTATATATGTATCTATGTATCTATGTCACCCATATCTATACATAGATACATGTATAGAGAGACATATATAACCTACATCTCTCTCTATATATATGTATACATATCTAGAGATATATAGATATATGTCTATATATGGATAGAGAGAGAGAGAGAGAGCGATCAGGGTAGAAAGTTTTTTCAAAGATATAATAACAGAGAACTTTCCAATGTGAAGAAAACCACGATTGAGTTGGAGTGGACAAAGTCTAACAGTGCTGGGGATTGGTTGGTGCAGTGAGGGTGGGGTCAAGTTTAATGTAGATTGTGACGAAATGTTAGTCTAGATGGGACCAAATCAGAAGGTCTCTATATGTGCTGATAAAGGATTGGGCTTCTCCTGTGGGCCTGGTTGTTTATTGGAATGTTCCACGAGACTTGGGAAATTATTATTGGCCTCACCTCAAACCTTTAGAATAAAAATCTTGGCTCTGGTGTGGACTGAATGGTGAGACTTGGAACTACAGCTATACAAGTAACATATCAGTCAGGCTTCAGAACCGCTGATCTGGATGAAAGAAAGCCTCTGAGGATTTTGAACAGGCAAATAACATGGTCATATTTGCATTTTAAAAAAATCACAGAAGCAACTGTGTGGACATCAAGGGAAGGGAATAGAACCTAAGGGATATAATTCAAGGCATGGCAAAAACCCTGGAGTCAGAGAAGAAGAGCAACAAAGAAGCAGGCCGGCAGAGCCAAGGAGACAGAGGCAGTAAGGGAGGGAACCAAAGGAGAGAGGAAGGAAGGAGGTTAGTGGTGTCACAGCACTCAGGACAAGGTGGGGTGGGCTTTGTGGCCAATATAAAAAGCAGGTGGCTTTTCCCTAGAAAAACATGGGAAGTGATTGAAAATCTTCAGCAGGACAGTGAGGTGATCCATATCTGGGAAATCATGTTTGCCCTAATTGCAAGCAGTTTTATTAACAAGTGGCAGCTCAGGGAAAAAAAAATTGGCTCAGGGGAAATGTTTCCTTAGCATGGGGTGCCAACAGGTGAGAGCTGGAGTAACTGGTCTCTGACATCTTGATCAGAACTCCAGTTTGTAAAGCGCATTAATCAGTTCAGATGAGGAAAGACAGGAATAGAAGAGGCAGGAAGGTCTGATTTACAGAAATATTTTTTTAAATAAAAAAACCGAAAGACCAATGCCCTGGTGTAGAGAAAAGAAGGGGATATCTCACAACCAAAAAAAAAAAAAAAAAATCAGCCAGTTTTTCACTTAGGGAAAATAAATAATGTCCTATGAACTTTGAGTTCAGTCAAACAAATACAAAAACCTATGGTCTGTGAAGCAGTGAATTTTAGTTGCAGCAAATATGTACTTTGTATTTCTTATAAAAGTTCTAGTTTATTCTGCATTGTGACCATGTGGCCACCTATGTGTACTGTGTTTGAAGGGTAGTCACTAATATCAGCTCTGTTTCTTGTTTCATGTGGCCTGTGTAAGTAATTTAATCTCCTAGTTTATCATACGGAACAGAATTGGATTTCCAATTAGGTAAGGCTGTATCTTTATCTCACGTTTTTCCACTTGACACTTGAACATGTTCTTCAAACTCTGAGAAACCTGGTTTCTACTTCTGATATCTATTTATAAACTAATTATGAGAACCAAAGGAGCTAAATTGGTTAATATACCAAAATAGTGCCAGATACATAGTAGGCCTTCTCTAAAAGCTAGCTTACTTTTTCTAACTGTCTTTCCTCATTTTTGAAATGAGAGACATAGGGAAGAAGGGCAAAACTGTCCAGCATGTGGTCCCCGAGCTGCCATCCTCTCTTTATGCCTTCATGGCAAACATTTAATTGATCACAGCCCTCTTTGTTTTGAAACCAGAAGGAGCTTTGAAATTCTTTCCAACACACAACCTTGAACTGGTTCTACCAGGTGCATAGACATGACATTTGAGATGAAACTCATTTATCATTGCTGGGCTGGATACTCTCTAAGGTTTCAACTGTAACAATCCAAGCCCATTAACAAATTAAGCCTAATTTCCAAATGTACATAACGAATGGAAGGCAGATTTTTAAAAACTGAGAAGACATAAGCAACAAGATATACAATAAAATAGCCTGGCAGTTCAGCCTTTTGGGAAGTCCTGAGATGGAAGATGGCATTGGAACTGGCCTTGGTGATGGGAATAATCATTACCCCCTACAGATGTCCATGTTTTAATTCCTGGAACACGTGAACATATAACTTTATATGGAAACCTGATTTTTCAGTTGTTTTTCAGGCTCTTAAGATGGGGAGGTTAGCCTCAATTATCCAGATTGGCCCAATATATTAGCAAAGCTCCAAAGAGTGAGAGTCAGGGGAGATGGCAGCATGGAAGCCAAGGTCAGAGTAAGGCCCGGCAGCAAGGAATGCAGGAAGTGAGTTACTTGGAAGGGTGAGACTCTCCCCTAGAGCCCCCAGAAGAAATCCAGCCCGGAGCCTACCTTGGTTTATCCTCATGAGACCCATTTGGGGACTTCTGACTTTCCGACCTATAAAATAATACATTTATGTTGGTTTAAGCCACAAAGTTTGTGGTATTTTGCTACAGCAACAATAGAGAACTAATAGAGGCCTTGAAAGAAGGATTTGGAGTGGAAATAAAGAGGGATAATTTGGGTGAGTGGTAAATGATGAGCAAAGGGCTAAATGTGAAAACAAAGCAAAGTATGTGCTGGGGAAGTGTGCGCTTCGACCACACGCAAGAGGTGAGCTAGGCAGAAGACAAGAAAGACCGCAGCTGAGGAGTTAAGCCCTTAGACCAGTCTGAAAAGCCTACTGAGTAACCTTGGGCGGGTTATTTAACTTCTCTAGCACTGCAGTGTTTCTTATCTATAAAAATAAGTATGACAGTACTGCCTGCCTCACAGGGTCCAATGATATAGTAGATACACAGTTTCTGTTACTAAAATAAGTGCTCCATAATGGAAGCTGTTATTTTCATGAATAAAAAATAAAGTTGAATTGCCAGCTTGCTAGATAAGTGGAAACTCTGAGAAACCTCTAAGTACCAGGATGAAATTAGTAAACTTTCTCTAGCTATTGGGTGGCCACTGGAAGATCTTGACCAAGAACGTATTAATAACTTATAAACAAAAACATACTCTTGTGGTAAATTAATATGACAAAGAAAAAAGACAGGAAAAACATCTACCTAAGGGAAAAGTTGAGGGAAAGAGATTGATCTTCACATTGATGTAGGAAAAGCTGGGTTTTTGTTGCTCAAGCATGCTAGGTGACTCTTAGGCTTACTAAAGGGGAAGAATGTGATAGTGAACACATCACCAGCCTGGGAGTTGGGAATAAAAGTTCTTACTGTGGATGAGTTAGCCACTCATTGCAACACTGAGCAAACCCCTTGCGGTGTATGATCTTGAGTCCCCAACTGGTGAACTCAAAGAGTCCTTGTCAGTCATCATTGGCTGAGACTGTGCTATTTCAGGATCATACTTTTCTTGGACTAATCTTTGTGTGTCTGAGGTCAGATGATTTATCTTCAGAAAACTGAAAGGATGAAAGAGCACTCCTGAAAAGCAAATTAGTTCTAATTGCTATGAATTTCAGGGACTATTTAAGCCTGACATTAAGCAAATAATTAGATCCTTTTACATGGATATGCAGACTACCTTCAGGACATTAAAAATATAAATCAACGTGTAAATATTGTGTTTTGTGTGCAATTAGATATTTGCTATCTATGCTAAGCGTCTCCTGTGTGGCATCTATTGGTCAGGCCCTTTTGCTTAAATCGAGCCTGAAAAAGAGAATATAGTTTTCCATGCTTTGCTGCTCAAACAGTATTTTACAGCAATGCATCCAAATTATAAATATATCTTCTACTAATAAAACTGGCACACTTGTAAGGCTATGGAAGTATTCTCATCAGGGAGAAAAGCTCCAATAAAAATTGTTCAAATAGTATGTGAAAATCAACAAAAGATAAAAGACTCTAAATGGTTTTTGATCAGAACAATTTCCGATACTAAGTGGAAATAGAGTACCTTCTGCCTTAGCCAGTGACACTGTGGCCTAACCTACCCTTTGGATCAAAGGAAAATGCTGATGATAATATGAAGGAGAGAAGTGCTTTCGTCAATAGTCAACAGTTATGACATCCTTGATGCTAAAGAAAGCTATCAAATCAAATTTTTTTTTTTTTTTTTTTTGTGAGACAAAATCTTGCTCTGTTCCCCAGGCTGGAATGCAGTGGTGTGATTATAGCTTACCACAGCCTTGAATCCCTGGTACTGGGCACTCCTAGCAACTCAGGCTTTCAAGTAGCTGGGATTACAGGCATACACCGCCAGCCACAGAGACTATTTTTTAAATTACTTTTTGTAGAGATGGAGTCTTGCTATGTTGCCCAGATTTGTCTCAAACTCCTGAGCTCAAGTGGTCCTTCTGTCTTGGCCTCCCAAAGTGCTGGGATTACAAGCATGGACCACTGTGCCTGGCCAGAAAGCTATATAAATCCCAGTTTACAGAAGAGTAAATGAGCAATAAAACAGCAATGAGCAGGAAATGCTCATAAGTGATATTGACATTGCCCAACTGCCATCGAATCCTTTAACATTCTGAGACCCCCTTGACTTGGTATCCAAATAAAAGAACTCCAGACTCCCATTGCATAACATGTGAGAAGTTAATGCTTTGTCAGATTTTTGATAACTCTTGAGGTGGGGGAGGGTGTAGCTTTTTTACTGCCCCAAGTATCATTTTAGCTTCCAGCTCAGTTGTTGATCTCTCAGACTGACCCTGCCATACCTGCCGTGATTCAGAGCTGCTCCAACTCACGGGTCTGCTTTGCTCCAAAACTTGAGTACATTGTCCCTCTCCTACACTGCATTTTCTCATTGTTGGTCACCTAAGTTGTCAAAGCAGAGTTTAACTGAAGATCAAGGAAAACAGAGTAAAATTCCAGAATTAATCTGAAAACACTTGAACATGAACATCAGATCTGCATGAAATTAGTTTGTCAGTTATCACTCTCTGTAGACCATAGCTTCTCACTACATTGCCTTTACCTTCTCTCAGAAAACACTCCTCCAAAACTTCTCTTTTCTGGATGTGCAGAAATATCACTTCCATTATGCATCACTCTGAGCATAAAAGATAGATAAACTTAAAACTCCTAACACTTCATTATGTACAGCCATTTAAGTCCTCGAGCCAAGATTTCAGGAAATGCCTTTATCCAATACACATGCTCAAGTTATGACTTCTCAACCCAAACTGCCACCTAACCTGAGGCTCCATCCTTGGTACAAAACAGCCAGCAGCTTGGAGTTTGAGTGTTTGGGCATGAGTTTACCAGCATCTGTGTGTGTGAGTGTGGGGATTGCAGGAAGCGGGCAGGACTGGGGAGGTATAGAGTCTCTTTCCTCTACCAGAGCAAAGCCCACGTGTGCCAGGTTTGCTTTTGTTGCTGTTGTCCTTGTTGTTGTTGCTCTCATCCTCCACCTCCGTCTTTCTCATCCCCTTCCTTTTCTTCCTCCTTCCTCTACTCTTTCTTATCTTATGCTTACTCTGCTTACCCCTCTGTCTTATAGCCTTTTTCCAGCTCCTCTTCTTTTTATATTGTTTTTATGGAATATTAACTTTAATAAACTCACAATTTATTACACCAGAGAAAATCCAGAATCTCTAATTTGTCTTTCAAATCTCTATTAATGAGCCCAGCCTACACTTCCTAGTTGACTCCTTTGTACAGCCTGCGTTTCAGCAAAATTGAACCATTTACAGACCCCTGACTCTTCCCCCAAGTTGAGGTGCTGCTCCTTCCTATTTTTTTTTTTTTTTGAGACAAAGTCTCACTCTTGTGGCCCAGGCTGGAGTGCAACGGTGCAAGCTCGGCTCACTGCAACTTCTGCCTCCTGCGTTCAAGAGATTCTCCTGCCTCAACCTCCCAAGTACCTGGGATTACAGGTACCCACCACCATGTCCGATCGACTAATTTTAGTACTTTTAGTAGAAATGGGGTTTTGTCATGTTGGTCAGGTTGGTCTCAAACTCCTGACCTCAAGTAATTCATCTGCCTTGGCCTCCCAATGTGCTAGGATTACAGACATGAGCCATCATTTTTATCAATCCCGTATTTCTAAACCCAGCCCACACTCAAAGATTCACTTCGGCATCACATTTCTCATTACTCAAGTGTAGATAATTTTCTTACTTTGAATACCATTGGGCACCCAAAAGGATCCACCTTATAGATAGTAGATGGCACACACCTTCAATCCGCTTTCCAATTCTACTACTATGAATCAGATCATAGAGTCAGAAAGACCTGTAATTCAATTCCAGCTCTGCTACTTCCTAGTGTGTGCTTGTTTGTTTGCTTTTACCTTGGAAAGATTAGTTTGCCCATTTTCTTCATCTGTAAATGGGGGTTAAAATAGTGCCTACCTCAAGGGTTATTGGGATGATAAAATGAAGGAATGTGCACACATTCTTTGGCACAGTGCCTGGCACATAGCAAAATCTCCATAAGCATTAGCTATGTAGTAATATTTTCTAACATCTAATGAGATTGCATGGTTTTAAAACACATTTCCAGGTTATTAAATAAAAACATCTGTTCTACCCCATGAAATGGGTAGAATAAATTTCTAATGCCCATTTTATGGATGAGGAAACAGTCTTAGAGACAAACATCAACTTTGCTAGACTTTAGTAAAAATTAAAACCTAAGCTAACTGCCATCATTGTTTTGGTTTTTACCCTGAATTTAGTTACAGATAAATTACATTCACCTGGGCAAGATCTTCAGTCTTTATGGAGTTTATAGGAATGTTCCAGAAATAGAAAATAGTATGAGCTGCCTGGGCCTTGTTGCCACTGTTCAGGAGACTGAAATAAAAGTAGAAGGAAGAAAGAATGGTTTTATCTCTGGTTGTAAATTCCCCAGGGGTAAAAATAATTGAAGAACTGTTTATGATAGAAAACCATAATGAGGAGTAATGGAATGAAATTAAGGAAAGAGAAATAACAAGTTTATAATAAGGTTCCAGTATGAGGTATTCAAATTTAATTGTGTTTTTTAAGTAATGTCAGATTCCCAGATGCTGTAGCGATGAAGACTGTATACAGATGTGTACATAAATAAATGACTTTATAATCTACACAATCACACTGGTGTGCCTTATAAGCCAAGATGCCATTTTGCAACTGCACATTTAGAACTGGCATTGCAAATGCAAAAAAATAAAAATAAATAAATAAATAAATAAAAATCTCCTACTGAGCTGAGAATGTGATTGTTTCCTATTTCTCATAACTTACTAAGAGGAATAAAAATATCCTTTCCTACACACACACACACACACACACACACACACACACACCGGAAAATTGCCCAGCATTTTCAAATTATTAGGTTTGCATACGTTTTGATCCATTTTTGAGTTGAAGCATTACACACTAGGAGGTTAATTTATCCAACAGAATGTTATAATCAACCATTTCAAATGCATTACTCAGATCCCCAGAGACCTTAGGGGTGAAAGGAAAAAAAGATATTCAAATTAATTTTTATGTCTCCCACACTGCTACTGAGACACAGCTCAAAATGTCATTCAGAACTAGTGCTGCAGGAAAAGTGAGAACTTGAAGAAGATCCCTTGCTTTTTTGCTGTTGGCTTCTCTGTAGAATCAAATTATTTGGAGTTCTTTGTTTTAAAGTCATTATTTTTCATTATACAAGCCACTGCTGTTATTCAAAAGTTAATAGCAAGAATATGTCTGGCTGACACAACAAATGCAGCCATAGTTCTACAGTTATTAATGCCAGTAACAATTTGAGATACAATAAATGACTCTCCACTGTGGCATTTACCACTCACACAATAGCAGGGAACTTTGCTGATGATCCATCTTCCGAAAAGACAACACACACACACACACACATCCATATGTGTGTACACACACTGAACCCTTAATATTCTTGTGATGATGGCTACCAGATACATCATGGCAACCAAATGAAGTTTTATAAGTGTAGGATCCCATGGTATGATTTACGATGCAAGGGGATAAATTGTGATACAAAGCATTTGTCTGGGAATTTGGAGGGCGTAAGGAAGAATTGGTAGTCATATTGTAGTTCTCCAGATTGTAAGGACATATACAAATAACTCACTAAAATGCTTGTGTGATTCTTTTAGCCCTTTTATTTCCAGTGGTAATTGTGTCACCAGTCACTGGTTCCAGGGATTAGGTGATTAGATTCAAGGCTAGCCTTAGTCTCAGACATCAAAACAGGATTTTCTTTTTTCTTAGAGATTTACAAGGTTCAGGGCATATTAAAATCTTTACGGAGCTCTGCAATGCATGGCTATAACATATTTTCAACATTTAACCTTTCCTTTTGACTTACTAATTAACATTCTGTATAACAGCATTTTATGAGTACTAGTTTGGAAACGTGGTCTTAATTCCCCTCCTCCCTCATATGTACAAATGCGCATGAAGAATTTTTATGATTCAATAGAAATGAGATTGTGCCCCATATCCTTCCAATTGATGAGACTCAGATGCTCAAATTATTGGAGAACTGTGACCACTGAAGAACCCTTCTGCTATGCATTGAACCACCAGTCTGGAGAGGACTAAAGTTTGCTAAATTCTCATGGGTCGTTTGGTTTTCTATTCTTGTTCTGGTCCAGTAATCTTCTATTGTCCAATTAATTTCTAAACTCCGCCACTGTTGGGGCTATTTTTCTCCTCCCCTTAAGATCCCTCCTACATCATGACAAGCACAACTAAAATGCAAAATACAAAGCTTTTTGAGAACAGAAGTCATTCTGGTATCACCAGCACCTACCCCACGACAGCCAACAAAGTCAAGGCTTACTAATGATCATGGCTAATTAAAATGAAAAACACCAGAGCTTTTTCACAAATCCATTAAGTCTGCTAGAATTTGGGCCAAAGATTTTTCAGACCAATGTTTTGAAGGTTTATCACTATGCTTCTAACTCCTAATTGCTTCATGCCTATCATCAATACACATTTATTCAGCAACCACATGAACAGATGAGTGTTTCACAGGGGAAGTTTAATTGACTTATTCTCTGCCCTTTCAGAGCAGACAGTCTTAATTTCTTTTTCTGATAAGAATACATATCTTCATTTAGTTAATAGAATGTGACAAATCGCTATTACAATTCTTACATACCTTTTCATAGTTAGCAGTTTGTCTCTTCACCCGTTGCATCAGGTTCCTAGGTAGATCAGCACGTATTCAACTCAGGCTAAAAACATTCATAAGCTCGATTGTTCAAGGTATGGCCTAGCTGCTTTCATTTTCTGGTTAACTAAAGGGCACTCTCCTGTCTGCTGTTCTGCTTTGTTTGATGTTGAATGGTTCCCTAACTCATCATCCAATGCATCAGTTCTGTGCTGTGTTAGAGATAGAAAATCATAGACCAAGAATGTCAGGAGTGAAAAGACGTTAGACACTGTTTAGTAGTAGTTGAAGTATCAAGGGTAACACTTTCGCTACCTTACCTTTGTATACTTTTATTTTTTAATTGCACTTTGGGCTCTGGGGTACATGTGCACATCCTGCATCCTGCAGGATTGTTGCATAGGTACATACATGCCATGGTGGCTTGCTGTCTCCATCCCCGGACCTCCCGTCTCCTACATCAGGCATTTCTCCTGGTGTTATCCCTCCCCATCCTCGCTGGCCCCCTGCTGTCCCTCCCCTCGCTTCCCCCTACCCCCGCCCCCACCTAGCCCAGTGATTGTTGTTCTCTTCCCTGTGTCCAGTGTTCTCATTGTTTATCACCCGCCTGTGAGTGAGAACATGCGGTGTTTAGTTTTCTGTGCTTGTGTCAGTTTGCTGAGAATGATGGTTTCTAGATTCATCCATGTCTCTACAAAGAACACAAACTCATCATTTATTATGGCTGCATAATATTCCATGGTGTATATGTGCTACATTTTCTTTGTCCAGTCTGTCATCGATGGGCATTTGGGTTGGTTCCAGGTCTTTGCTATTGTAAACAGTGCTGCAGTGAACATGTGTGTGCATGTGTCTTTATAATAGAATGATTTATAATCCTTTGGGTATATACCCAGTAATGGGATTGCTGAATGAAATGCAATTTCTATTTCTAGATTCTTGAGGAATGGTCACACTGTCTTCCATAATGGTTGAACTAATTTACACCCCACCAACAGTGTAAAAGTGTTCCTTTTTCTCCACATCCTCTCCAGCATCTGTTGTCTCCAGATTTTTTAATGATTGCCATTCTAACTGGCATGAGATGGTATCTCAATGTGGTTTTGATTTGCATTTCTGTAATGACCAATGATGATGCGCATTTTTTCATGTCTATTGATCGCATATATGTCTTCTTTTGAAGATTAAGAAAAGCACTCAAACTGCACAATCACATGGAAACTGAACAACTTGCTCTTGAATGACAAATGGATAAGCAATGAAATGAAGGCAGAAATAAAAATGTTCTTCAAAACCAACGAGAACGAAGACACAATGTACCAGTATCTATGGGACACATTTAAAGCAGTGTCTAGAAGGAAATTTATAGCAATAAATGCCCACATGAGAAACAAGGAAAGATCTAAAATCAACACCCCATCATCAAAATTGAAAGAGCTAGAGGAGTAAGATAAAAAAAAAAAAACCCTCAAAAGCAAGCAGAGGACAAGAAATAACTAAGATCAGAGCAGAACTGAAGGAGACAGAGACACAAAAAACCCTTCAAAGATCAATAAATCCAGGAGCTGTTTTTTTTGAAAAGATCAAAATAAACTGCTAGCTAGACTAATATAAAAGAAAAGAGAGAAGAATCGAATAGATGCAATTAAAAAATGATAAAGAGGAGATCACCACCAATTCCTCCGAAATACAAACTACCATCAGAGATTACTACAAACAGCTCTATGCACATAAACCAGTAAATCTGGAAGAAATGAATAAATTCCTGAACACTTGCATACTCCCAAGACTAAGCCAGGAAGAAGCTGAAACCCTGAACAGACCAATAACAAGGTCTGAAGTTGAGGCAGCAATTAATAGCCTACCAACCAAAAAAAGTCCGGGTCCAGACGGGTTCAGAGTCAAATTCTACCAGATGTACAAAGAGGAGCTGGTACCACTCCTGCTGAAACTATTCCAAACAATACAAAAAGAGGGAATCCTCCCTAACTCTTTCTGAGACCAACATCATCCTGATATCAAAACCTGGCAGAGACACAACTGAAAAAAGAAAACTGCAGGCCAATATCCATGATCAACATTGATGCAAAAATCTTCAATAAAATACTGGCAAACCGAATCCAACAGCACATCAAAAAGCTTATCCATCACGACCAAGTAGGCTTCATCCTGGTTCAACATATGCAAATCTGTAAACTAATCCACCCCATAAACAGAACCAAAGACAAAAACCACATGATTATCTCAATAGATGAAGAGAAGGCCTTCGACAAAATTCAACAGTCCTTTATGCTAAAAAATCTCAATAAACTAGGTATCGATGGAACGCATCTCAAAATAATAAAAGCTATGTACAACAAACCCACGGTCAATATCATACTGAACTGGAAGCATTCCCTTTGAAAACTGGCACAAGACAAGGATGCCCTCTCTTATCATTCCTATTCAGTATAGTATTGAAAGTTCTATTCAGAGCAACTAGGCAAGAAAAAGAAATAAAGGGCATTCAGTTAGGAAAAGAAGAAGTCAAATTGTCTCTATTTGCAGACGTTATGATTGTATGTTTAGGAGACCCCATTGTCTCAGCCCAAAACCTCCTCAAGCTGATAAGCAACGTCGGCTTAAGTCTCAGGATACAAAATCAATCTGCAGAAATCACAAGCATTGCTATACACCAATAATAGACAGAGAGCCAAATCATGAGTGAACTCACATTTACAATTGGTACAAAGAGAATAAAATACCTAGGAATACAGCTAACAAAAGATATAAAAGATCTCATCAGGGAGAACTACAAACCACTGATCAAGGAAATAAGAGAGGACACAAACAGATGGAAGAACACTCCATGCTCATGGTTAGGCAGAATCAATATTGTGAAAATGGCCATACTGCCCAAAGTAATTTATAGATTCAAGGCTATCCCCAACAAGCTACCACTGACTCTCTTCACAGAACAGTAAAAAACCACCTTAAACTTCATATGGACCCAAAAGAGAGCCTGCATAGCCAAGTCAATCCTAAGCAAAAAGAACCTTTGTATACATTTTTAAATGTTGAAAATATCTTCTCATATCATTTGATCCTTAGCATCACCTACAAAGTGAAAGACAATGAATACAAGAAGATGCTGATCTTCTCAATGTTATAAAACACCAGAATGTTTGCAGTCTTTAGACTCTGAGTCTAGCATTCTTTCTCTGTTGTCTGAAGAAGGAAGATGAAGAGAAGAAAACCAAAAAAGAAGAGGAAAGAAAGAAGAGGAGGAGAAAGATGAGGGGAAAAAGAGACGAGGGAGAGAAGAGAGGAGGAGTTATAAAACAGAAAAAATAAAGGAAGACAAATACTTGACTCAAAGTATGTGTTTAGCAAAAATTTTTGGATGAATAATAATTCTTGTATGTATATAAGAATCATTTGTGTTTAAGTTTCCTCATATTTTTCTCTACTTCTAGTTATTGTGAAGATGAAATAAAGATATAGTCAAAATACTCTGCACGTATGTATATAATGTTTACAATAGCTCAATACATAGTAAATACTCAAATAATGTTAATCATTATTAAACTGATAGTATTATAAAGGTTTAAAATTTTTGAGAATAACATAATAATTAACCTTCAAGGTAACCCTTTGAGACAGTGACTATATCTTCATTTTATAGATAAGCAAACTGAAACACTGAGTTTAAGTGACAGTATCCAGCAGCAAAACCTAGCTACTTACCCATCCCACAGCTCCCTCCTTCAACTAACACAGAAATGGGAGTGGAAACTTCACAACAAAATGGGTATTCTGTGATTTCATTGTTAATTTAGATGTAGGTTATTAGGCTCCATGCACCCCAACCTCAGGACATAGCCTGGATACTGTGAACATCTTAGTTTAATTGTCCTAATTGTTAACTTGTTACTTGAGATCTCTCTCTTTATAAGAACTGTTCAGAAAGAAAAATAAAGAGCTAGACAACTGAAATAGTTAATTGAGCTCTAGCTAACTAACATTTTAAATTATAATTATATCTTCATACTCAAACATTTATGAACACTTACTGTAAGACAGAGATATATTGGGAAGGAGCAGGTAAATCAGCTAGAGTTTTCACTGCATTTGTAAGTCAAGCAGTGGCTATAAAACAGCGAGTCCCTGTCTCCCAATCTGGAGCTTTGCATCTTTTTCCTTTTCTATTTTGTTACTTACAGAGGATACAAATACATTTCCCCAAGTCATTTGGATTCTAACCCAAACTAATCCTCACCAAGAAGGAAGAAAATAAGATACAGCTCCCAGTGTCCACTTTAAGTGCAGGCTTAAATTTGACCAAGCAAATGACACCTGTTTTGCACTCTATCTTCGATGGATTGATTACCTGTGTCATGCTAAGAGTGTTCTCCTTTGCTTCAGTTCATAAGAACTGCTCAAAGTATCAGGTGGTAATTTTCTCATTGGTTAAGATTTTCATTAAATCAAATGTTAAGTGATCATGGTATCATTATAGGTAATTTGATATTAGGAGAGCTGTGTTAAATTTTGACTCTACCATTTACTTACTCCATCTGTAGTACTTACTACATCTTTAGCTCCTGGAAAGGTTGCTTAGACCTCTTGAGTCTCCAACCAAAAACCGGGATATTACCATTCACCCCTGGGGATGGATGGAGAACGAAATTAGTTTTTTGTGCATTAATGGTACTTTCTCTATCTAAAATGATGTTATTTACAGTTAAGTTACACAAGTAGGTGTTGAATGTTGACTAAGTGTCTTTGATTATGAAGTGTTTGTAGTGAGTTAACCCTAGTCCCTTGCTTTAAAAATCCTCCGTGCCTGAACCTCCATGGAGAACCTTGCTACTGCCAAAGCTCAGAAACTTCACTAATGCAGGGTTTGAAACAGGCAACGCTTCAAAGGATTTAGGGCAACTTCGTTTAACCTAGCAATTAGATTTAGACCAAGCTCTCCCAGGTTGGTCCTTAGGCCTACAACATCTCTGTCTTTGTCTCTCTTGTTAATTTTGTCCTGCTGGCCTGGGCTAAAACTACAAGGCAATTAGCTGTGTTAATTAAAAATACCAGCCAAGCAAGATGCTTAAGAATGTTGCTGCCAAAGGCAGTCTCCAGTGTTAAACAGCCAGATTGATTTAAGGGCGTTTAACCAACTGCTCTATAAATTTCACTACCAACAGTTGGGTGCTATGGAACGGCAAGGGAAGGTTGAAAACCCAGTGGTTTGCATGCTCCCTACCATATGAAGGAGCCACAGGAAGGAGAGTGAAAATGAAACTTAACAGTCTCAGGGCAATGAGAGAGGTTTTAAGAGAAGACTGTTGAGCAACTAAGAGAAATCAAGATGTTACTTCAGAACTAGATGTAAAAGGTAGCCAGAAGGGAACTCTGGTAGTCAGAAGGGAACTTCGGTTGTCAGAAGGGAACTTCGGTAGTCAGAAGGGAACTTTGGAAGTCAGAAGGGAACTTTGGTAGACAGAAGGGAACTTTGGTAGTCAGAAGGGAACTTTGGTAGTCAGAAGGGAACTTTTGGTAGTCAGAAGGGAACTTTGGTAGTCAGAAGGGAACTTTTGGTAGTCAGAAGGGAACTTTGGTAGTCAGAAGTGAACTTTGGTAGTCAGAAGGGAACTTTGGTAGTAGAAGGGAACTTTGGTAGTCAGAAGGGAACTTTTGGTAGTCAGAAGGGAACTTTTGGTAGTCAGAAGGGAACTTTGGAAGTCAGAAGGGAACTTTGCTAGTCAGAAGGGAACTTTGGAAGTCAGAAGGGAACTTTGCTAGTCAGAAAGGAACTTTTGGTAGTCAGAAGTGAACTTTGGTAGTCAGAAGGGAACTTTTGGTAGTCGGAAGGGAACTTTGGTAGTCGGAAGGGAACTTTGGAAGTCGGAAGGGAACTTTGGTAGTCAGAAGGGAACTTTGGTCGTCAGAAGGGAACTTTGGGAGTCAGAAGGGAACTTTGGTCGTCAGAAGGGAACTTTGGGAGTCAGAAGGGAAAGTCACAAGGGAACTTTGGTAGTCAGAAGGGAACTTTGGAAATTAGAAGGGAACTTTGGCAGGTGCTGAAGCAGTAGAAGGCAGAATGGAAAATTTCAGTGGACCATTCTAGTTGCTGAAGACATAGAAATGAGGCCACCGCTTGGCAGTGAGGGTGTTTATTTACAGAAGCCAGGCTTGTGATCCATTGGAAAAGCAATAGAAGATACAACTGTGTGATTTTAGAGCTAGGGAAAATAACCCACTTCAGAAACCACCAGAGCAGCTGGCTAGTCCAAATATTACCCCATGGCCCAGACGGTAGACCATAGTGACAGTCTCAACCATTAGCAATGTACATCCTGAAGCCTCTGGAAGCAGACAGTAATTCTGTGGTTCCAAATAATCTATGTATAGCAGGACTACATCCAGTTAGTGAATGACAAGGGAGCAGGACCTAGTCCCTTTCCTTCCAATTCCCAGTAAGTCTTGGCAGGGTGTCAAGACCCCAGCAAAGGCATATTAGTCACACTCTTGAATGTTCTCAAACATGTGCAACTATCTTTTTGTGTATTGAAATTACAATCTATCTACATTTTAACACTTGAGACATTAATTCTTATGCTAATATAATATTCATCAGACTTTACTGGACACCAGAAGCTTCTATAAAGTTTAATTTCCTAGGCCTCCATAATAGACCTATTGAATAAGACTCTCCAGGGGTAGTACTCAAGTATCTATATTTTTAAAAAACACCAAAGATAATTTTTATATTCACCTAAGGTTGAGAACTATGGTTTTTATAGGTTTTTACCTCCTTACAAAATAATGTAGAGAGACTGCAGTGTAGTATGTCTATACATGAATCTTGCAGTCTAACAATCCTAGCTTTTATGCTTATAAGTGGTAAGATCTGGGTAAGCTACATAGCCTTTTTAATCCTCAGATTCCTCAAATGAAAATGAGAATAATGATAGTAACTCCACATAGCACCGATATGAAGATTATTAAATGAGTTCATATGTGTTAAAAGCTTAGTCCAGTGTCTGGCAAGGAGTAAGGACTAAAGAAGTGGAGCTATTATTGACTGATGTGGTATTTAGTCTTTGTTCCTTTTAGAGCACAGTCAAAAATGAAAATACCTCTAAGAGATGTAGGATGTTAAAAGAGCAAAATATAATAGTGGAAAGAATACAGGCAGACTCTGGGTTGTAGCTACCACTCCACTACTCCACTACTGTCTCCTCTTAGGGAAGAAATTTGAATGCATGCCCTTTAGTTTATTCATTAGTAAACCAAAGCAAAGTGGCATCATAAATTATGGGATGACCCAAATTCAGTTATGGTCTGATTTTATGTGCCCCAATATAAGAATGACATTTACATGTTTAAAGTGTTGTTAAAAAGAAACACTAGGGGAGAGAGATCCAAGATGGCCGACTAGCAACAGCTCAGGAATGTAGCTCCCAGTGAAAGCGCAGAGAACGAGTGGACGCCGCACTTTCCAACGAGTTTTTGTTGCCCACAGACCGGGAGATTCCCGGCGGAGAAGCCACGCGGGTCGCCGGCGCGACTCTTTTGGCCGGCGCGGCTCTTTTGCCGGCGCCCAGCGCGGTGCTTCCCGGTGCGGAGTGTGCGGGACGGACGGGCTCGGCTGGTCCTATCCCCACAAGGAAAACAGCAATTGTAAGCGCTGAGGACTGAGAGTTTCACAGCGGGCGCAGCGAACCCGGGAAGGTCTGGCTCAGAGGGGAACCGGCGTCCGCCAAAGGAAAACTAAGAAACAGAAAAACTTCATCACCGGGCGGAGAGAGATCCAAAATGGCCACATAGCAGCGGCTCGGGATTGTGGCTTGCGGTGAGGGCACAGAGAGCGAGTGGACGCCGCA